>JAPYZP010000636.1:0-22370 GCA_030522985.1 Torymus sinensis | reverse complement strand
ATTAATTAATTTAATTTATAAGACTGTAAGACCGATTGAAAAATTCTTATCAGTGAATAGTAAATTGCAGTCGACATAAGTAATATTTTTAATTATCTTCTAGTATACATTTCCCTACTGAAAAAGCCCATGTGGGACCCATGTGAAAAATTCCCGCTGGCTCCCATTGGGACCCATGTGGTTGCCACATGGTCCCTACATGTCTCCTCCATAGGTCGTATATGAACAACCGAGAAAATCTCTTTCAACGATTCTTTGATAGGCTTTTGTACCGTTTAAGTGAACTTATATATTAATCTTCCCTTATGTATCTATTAGATATACCAAAAAGCTGTGTTTAAAAGCAGTTTTAAAACAGTTTAATCCACATACCTAACGGCTAAAAAAACCTAGTACCCAATGCCAACAAACAATTGAATAGGCTCCCTTTACAGTCCCACCACCTCCCCCACACTCACCGTCTGCTTTTCCGCCTCGCAGTGCGAGCACGGCATCAGCACGAACGTCTTGGCGACTCCGGCCCTGAACACCAGTTGCGCCGCGAACCTAATCGCTTCGAATATATCCTGACTGCCATCCTTCCCAATCGGTATCCTATCGAAGTAATCGACGAAGCGCTGGTGGTCGCGGGCGAATATGCGGTTGTCGAGGATGAGACTGCGCGGCCTGTCGTACACGCCCTCGCCGCCGAAGGTCACCAGGGCCCAGCGGTTCTCCGTCAAGCCGCTCTCGGTCAGCTCCTTCGCGATGTGGCCGACCAGGTGGTCGACGCTACGGTTCTGGCGCACGCCGCGGTTGCACTCCTTCGCTTCGACGATGAAGATCACGTCGACGGAGCGCGGTACGGTGTCACCTGTGGATGGGGATGAAACGGTAAGTGGTTGTTTTGTAGCGGCATTGTGGGGTTATATGTGAGAAAACTTGGGTCGGGTGAGGTTAGGGTTTTATGGTTTTGGTCTAGGTTGGGGTTTAGGTACGTGGCTGAAATGCTTCCCGTATGGGAAAAAATAAACGTAAGAAACCGTAGGAAACCGTACAAAACCGTACAAAACGTTTCTTACGTTTTTCTGCGGTTTCTTACGGTTATCTACGATTTTCTACGATTCATAAATCCTTCGAATTGGTACCTAAAAATTGAACGTATGAAAACCTAAGAAAACGTACTAAAACATAAGAAAATGTAAGAAAACATACGAAAACGAACGTTAACTTTAATATGATTATCCGACAACTCTCGTGGTATAAAATATTTGAGGAAAAACGTCTCATGCGGTAAATAATCACCTTTCACACCCGTACAATAATGTACTATTACAGAACGATTTTTGTTAGGTGTCATATATACTACTACAAAACACCGGAGTGAGATGATTATCTTCCGAAAAAAAAAATCGCGACCACCAATCCCGCTTTTATATGGTCAATGTTCTGTGTCACACAATTATGCCCTAACCTTCCAACTTTCTGAAATCTCCCTCGGGCACCTCAGCCCCGTCGCCGTTCATTCCGCATGGCGTGCACTTGTCGGGTATCCTGAGATACGTATCGTGGAACATGCAGGTCTGGAGGTACGCCATGGCGATGCCGCATGCCTCCTTCACGTCCGCGCTGTTCGCGCACATGCTCCTGTAGTCGAGGGGCTCGACGATGCTGAAGCACGAGCTGAACTCGGAGCTCTTGTTCGTGAACAGCTCCGTGCAGAACCCGCTTATACTCGAGTCGTCGTCCACCTCCGCTGCCACCTCCTCCACGATCTCGTTCTTCACCCTGGCGAAGTTGTCGGTGCTCGTGCAGTCGACGTCCCGGTCGAGGGACCAGCTGTGCGCGAATCTACCGACGTCCCGCTCCACCCGGTTGTTCGAGGCCAATGTGTCGTCGATCTGCTCGTTGTTCATCGTGCCGAGGAGACCGGCCGTTTTGCCGTAGTACCAGCCGGCGAGCTCCAGAGTGCACAGGTCGTACTTGAGGTTGCACTCGAGCTTGAACTGCTTGTTCTCGCGCTCGATCGTCACGATGCTCTCGTCCTGGTATACGAAGACCGTGCCGTTGTCCAGCTCCACGGGGAGCTGGAGGTTCGCGTTTTCGCCCAACAGCTTGACGTTCTGAGGAAGAGAGGTTTCGAATTAAATCTTTCGTTAGGATTTGATATTATATAGGCAGTTGAACTGACAATACCCAAGTGACACGTGATTGGATGTGTTATTTGAGCATTGAAAATTCAAACGATTTTTAGTGAAAGAATATATTTATCATTTTCCCGTATCGAAAAAGCAAACGTAGGAAATCGTTTGTAATGATAAAACTGTAATAAACCGCCGTACACAACCGTACAAAAGCTCTCGTTTTTGATGATTTTCTACAGTTTTGTATGGTTCGGGACGGTTTTATACGTTTTTATTTTATTATATACATGAAAAATGTATAAGTCCTACAAAACGTATATGAAAACAAATAAAAACATTTAAAACTGTATTAATCCGTATATGAACGTAAGAACAACTTACGGAAATATATATACGGTTTTATATAATTTCTTACGGGTTTCTCGTTTCCTTATGTTTAAGTTTACAAATTAATTTAAAAGAATTTATAAGTTGTAAGAAAACGATTAAAAACGCACAAACGTACAAAACCGTAAAAAGTTTGTCCGAAATCCATAATGACTTCCTACGATTCCTACGGTTATCATTTCCATACGATTCATCAGAAGTTTTGAAAACTTTATATGTGAGAACAATTTTACAATTTTTTTGGAAAAATTGTTTTTTTTAAAATTTTTTTTATTATTATTTTCGCTTTATTCTAGTAATTTTAAATATTTGAACTGAAAATTTAGTAAATAGCATTTCGATTTTCCAAATTTCATTAGAAACTATTCAAACTAAGTACCATTTGTTATTAGTTTATTCAAAAAATTGCTCATGGTTTGATTAATATTATAATAAAATTCAAATATTAGTGACAATCGTGAACAAAAACTACTAATTCACTCGGACGTTAATTCTATCATTTCTGTTTTCGAACAAGAAAACATTCATTCAGACTTTTTAGATTAACCAGTAGATCGCACAGTAACAGCTATTTTAGTTCATGATTTAACGATTAATTAATTATTAATAATTAATTCAAAAGTAAAAAGACTAGACGATATCAGAGCCTCGTTAACGACGTCTCTAGGTCTAAATAAGTTGGCTATTTTGACCTCGACTGGGATTACCCAACGATAAACGCCGTCCGATAAAAATATTGGGAAAGATCGAAGTTTTTGCCCACCACGCACATTTCCCCCATAGCTCTTTCCAGATAATATATATCACAGCTCAACATTATCACATTCGTTCAATAGACGCTCAACCATCGTTCAAGCCACAACGACAACAAAAAAAAAGAAGCTGCAATACTCACGTCTTCGAAGACGTCGAGCTGGATGGCGTTGTTGCCCACGAGGACGATCAATTTGTGCTTCGGCACGCTGTTAGGATCTGTGCGCTCGTACTTGATGAGGACGACGAACTGGTCGTGCACAAAGTCGCGCGCCACGAGGTAGGTGCACGAGCCGGCGAACTCGAAGTGACGGCCGTCGAAGGTGCGGAAGTGCTGCGCGCCGATTATCATCGCTTGCGCTGAAATCAGATTCAGGGTACGTTCGGTGTTACACTGGTAGTTGTATATCATAGCTCGCAATAATTTTTACAATCTTATTTTAGAATTATAATTTTCTTTCCATGAAGTGGAACGTCGGTTGAAAATACATTCAGTTTTCAACCTCTGTATTTCCACTTTTAGCCCCGTATATTATTGATTTAGATTTATTAAATTTGTGTATAATATTTAGATTGTAGATGTTTATGACTTGAGAAATAAATTTACTAATCTATTTATTTTCGTAAAAAATCTTTATAAAAGAAAAACCATTTTTTTAAGTTTTAATAAAAATAGATTATTTCCAAAACTTTATTTTCACATAAACGTCTACAGTTTAATTATTTCTAATTGTACTTTATTGCTACGCAAAAACATCGATTATAAATTTCCAACACTTGCTATATCCCTAATCCCATATGATTGGTGATCTTAGGGTAAAATATTATCTCTTAATAAAAATTACAATAGTCATAGAAAATTTACAAAGTTTTCTTAATATTAAACAATAATTTTGTAAGTGTTAGTTCACCTAAAATATATATTAATATTTATTAATACAACTGTTAATTAATTATCTAAGTACTTCATTATATACGTAATTATATAGAACAATCGCAATTTATAACAAAATTTCATTGATAAATCTTTATTAAAATAATACAAAATTGACAAGGAAAAGGGTAACAAGAAAGACAAGCCTGAACTTCGTTGTAACTTTTCGTTTATTTCGAACGATGTCTCTTAAATGTATATAGATAATACTATTTTGAAACACTTAACGGCCAGGTGCCAGGCTACGTTTACCGTCGCCATGAACAGTGCGCGCGCCGCGTCCCCCGCGATCTCCCCCAATAGTCTCTTACCTTTGAAGGGCGGCAGCCAATTGGATGGCTCGGTGAGCGGCTTTATCTGGTAGTAGAGGGTCCAGAAGGTCGTGTTCGAGGCGGCGAAGTACGAGCCCATGTCGACGATAGCCCTGTACTCGGGTATCTCCTGGAACTCGGGCGTCTGATTGAACGCGTGCCAGGACATCGGTAGCTTCTGTTCCAGCATCATGAGTCCGTGGTTGGGATCGTAGATGAATTTGGTCTTGGCCTCGCGGTAACGGCTCTCCGCCTGCAGAGCCGTTTGGCTGATGTCCATCAGCTTCGAGTGGATGAGTCGAACGGTCGTCTCGAGTTTCGCCCTCACTTCGAAGTAATCCCAGAGATAGATCGCACGATCGTACACCTGCTGGATCTTCTCCGTTGTGTACTTGACGGACGGGAGCTTCTGGAGCTCCTTTAGCTCGCTGATGATCTCGTCGACGACGTCCTTGAGCTCCTTGCCGAAAGGCACAAAGGCGAAGTAGCGCTCCTTGATGAACTGAATCACGGCCGAGGAGTACTTTTGAATGTTGGTGATGATGTCGTTGGCCTTGATGTCGCGGTAGAACTTGTCGATGTCCTGCGTGAAGTTGGAGAAGTGGTCGTAGTAGGGCGAGGTGATCAGCTCGATCTTGCGGTCGTAGAGGAAGTTGAAGAATTCCTGCACGGCCTTCCAGCCGACGGTTTCGAGGTAGTGGGCCAAGCGGATGAATACTGGTTCGATGTGCATCAGGAAGCGGTGCCACTGCGCACAATTTTATCGCGTAATAATGTGGTAAGAGAAATTATCTTGTCATGTCAAAATAAACGTATTCAGCTGGTTTTCCAGATAAATGCCCTGCTGAGGATTTTAAACTACCCAAATAAGAATTACCTAGTTGCTAAAAATTTCAGGTATACATTCATCTCGCGTATGTATTTGACTGTATATATATATATTTTTTTTAACCTATAGACAGAAGAGCAGAAATAAAAATTTCTAAAAGATTTTCAGTCATACACTCTGGCAACCATGCTGCTAACATTTAAACCGGAATATTTATTATAGCTATCGTGTTCTCTTTGAAAGTTTCTACTCAGTAGATACTAAAACTTAAATTAATAATTAAAATAGTAAAAGTTATACCTGTAGCGAGATAGATTGATACATCTTGTTGTACAGATATTCAATGTACTTGATGAACGACACGTGTAGGTCTTTCACGAACATATCGTATTTCATTATCAACTTCTCAACGATACTGGCGATCTGGTTCATCGAATCGCCTCTGAGTATCGCGCTGATGATCTCCGAGAATTTTTGATAAGCATTCTTGATGGTTTCGATGATCCAAAGGAGGGAGTTGCGTATAGCTTCGCCAGACTCACCCATGATCTCCCAGATTTCGTTGATGATGTTGGGTAATGATTGGATATGACTTCGCAGTGAGAGCTCATCGATAACGTAAACGCCCATCATTACGATGTCCTTGATGTAGAACTCATTCGCGTTATACGAGTTGTTTAGGTAGATCTTGAGGTTATCGAAGTCACCCTCTATCACGCGGAGATCGCTGTGAGAAAGTTGTTTATATAAAGAGTTCAGAATCATATTGAAATAGGCTTTATATGGATTAAGATGCTGTTCATTTCGATATATTATTTTACATACTTGAGATCATCCAAGAACTCTCCCAGATCATCCTGAGCATCTGTCCATACGTCGGTTATGACGCTCATGGTTTCGCTTCTTATGTAATGTCTCCAATAATCAATATCTTGGCTCAGTTGTTCATACGAATTAGTCAAAGCTATTCTGATGGCGTTCTATATAATAAATGTATTTAAATTATAGGCACTTATAACTAATTAAGACCAGTAGTGCTATATATTTATTTTTTTAAATAATTAATTAAATAACTTACAATGATGTCTGATTTAAGTTCGGGTCTCCATTTTAGTTTTGATGTCACGAGCCTAGAATGATTGAGTCGTACGTAGAATGCGACATCTGAAATAGTCAGATCCTGATCGTACGTCCTCCAAATGTTGAACTCTGCATTTCTAGCGTCTGGTATATTTCCGTACATTCTTAAACTTTCAATGGCATCTAAAAAAAAATGTTCGCTGTAAAATATTGATTTATCTTCTTTACACATATGAAATTCGATAAAAAGTACTTACCAGGCGTGTAATTCACCATCATCCAAGTGAGTTTCTCTTGAAGATTGATGAAAAAGGCACCTGTCGCATTCAATTCCCTGCCATTGATCATGCTACCGTTCACCACATACTCCGGATAATTTGGATAGTACCTAGTCTGGAGGTACTTCACCAAGTCATTACTTACTCTGCTGAATTCGACCTCGTTCTTGCTGAGATCAACGCGACCGAGAAGCTTGCCCGTCTCCTCGGGTAAAAAGCTACGTTTGTATTGCGCCGTATTGATCGTCTCGGCAAGAATAGCTTTGTATTTCTTGAAGTGGCCACGAACGTCGAGGTTGAGTTGAGTCTTGGGGTGTTCACCGTAGATAACGTAGCTGTACTTGCGCTCGATTGGCAAATTGCTTTCATCCCGCACAATAGCGGAGAGGTTGACAAGCCTGTCAGCATGAATCGAGTAATCAACGGTTAGGCCAACGTTAAGTAGGTCGCGCTCGTCCCGACGCGCCAGTCGTCCCACAAACTTCACGTCATTTTCAAAGCTTGGGTGCAGGAAGATCAATGATGCTGTCTGATGAGCGATGTTCTGGTCCGAGGTTGTGTTTACCCACTCGAAGGCTGCTCCCAAAGTTTTTGGAGTTTCTAAATGACTATCCCAGATTAGATTGGCCTTGGAACTGAGATTGGATTCGGTAATGTAGTAAGACGCGTCGAGAGTAAAGTTACGTTGGGGATACACTAGGCTCAAAACCACAAACTGATTGTCGACATCTTCGGTAGTCTTGTTTACGATGTTTATGTGATACGAGATCCAGGCGTCTTCCGCCAAGCTAAACCAGCTATTTTGATCAAATTCTCCAGGTAGTACATCATAGTCTGTGCGGAACTTAACAGTGCGATTCGAGTGGACGGCGGTCAGTTCGATCTCTTGACCTGTATGAGTTGTTCGTATCTTCGATGTTCCCGAAACGTTGAAGGCCGTTATGTTGTTTAGTTGGTAGATGTTGACCTAATCAAGAATTAGTAAATTTAATATTATAATAAACTATGATATGCTAAGTTTGAACCCATTAACAGTTACTCTAAAATAACTCACCTCTTTAAATTCAATAGATGGATAGTTGGTGCCTTCATTTCCGGCGCTGTACTCATATTGGTTCACATAAATAATACCAATAGGCTTAAACGAATTCTCCACAGTAATCTCAATACGGTCCTTTTCAAATCCAGCACGCGACTCACTTTTAGCATTATATAAACCTTCCATGATTTTGTCGTTGTTATAAACGAGATCAGCATAACCAGTAGTGATCAATGGCCGTTTC
This sequence comes from Torymus sinensis, assembly GCA_030522985.1. Lineage (NCBI taxonomy): Eukaryota > Metazoa > Arthropoda > Insecta > Hymenoptera > Torymidae > Torymus > Torymus sinensis. The sequence continues at coordinate 14,392 of JAPYZP010000636.1, read as the reverse complement.
TTGTATCCATAGGTGAACAGACCGATATGTCGTGTATTCAACGGAATTTCAATGCGAATATGGCCATCAAGGTTCGAATCTAGCCGCTCGCTGTTATATTGGTAGTTTGAATCAAGAAGCGCAGAGTTGTTTGGCCAAAAAATTTGGATGAGACGTTTGTTTTGCTTTCTAAAATGGTTATAAAACAAAATTATACATTTTTATTATACTTTTCTCAAATATAATTAAAAGCATAAAGTTATATTATTTTATAAGAAAAAATTACTTACAAAGTTGTCAAGACAATAAATTCACATCCTACTTCTTTAAAGTTCGGGAATGGTAATGAGGCGTTTACAGTACCATTAATGTTGATAAGACTTTGATAAAATATTTCTGCCGATCCAATTCGTTTCTGTCCAGGATAATTCAAATCTGTATTAATTATAGTGTATCGATCACTGTTGGCATCGTATTTTAGTACGATTATGACAGTTTCTTCTTGTAAGAATTTAGGCGTAAATAATGCATATTTAAAATCTATTTTCTTGTTGTCGAAAGTAATGTTGAAGAGATTGTTTAGAGTTTGAGATCTGTCTAAACCCCATGTTAATCGGAGATGTCCATTGATGTCATTTGGATTCATTTTTAGCTGATGTAAAATAAAAAAAAAATTGTAAATTTAACTTGTACATGGACACATATTACAACAATTGTAAACTTACCGAGCCATCAGACGCGTAATTAGATTTAGCAACGATGGCGTTGTAGCCAATCACATACGACATATCTGTGTGTTCGCTGTTCGTGTGATAACTGAGCAGAAGACTATGTGTGTCGCTATTTGGTGGTGGTAACCTGACTTTCAGTACAGCATCAACATTATTCTGATTGTGCAGACCGACTGTGAAGTTCGTCGCGAACCTCCATTTGTCTTGGTCGACGTTGATGTCAAAGCCTGTCTCAATGTTCTTGAACGCCTTCTTGGGATTAGCGAAGAACACCATCGCATTTAGGTCTTTCACGCTGACGTCGTTGTGCTGGGAACCGGCAGCGACATGAGCAAACATATCTGAGAGATAGAAGAGCCGCCAGAGGAAGAGCACATGACCAGAGTCCTTATTCAGTTGGTGTTTGACGCGCACGTTACCCGTCTCAGTGTCTAGCAGAAGATTACCGTCGAACACAAGCTTCTCCATCTGCACCCATGGTGTCTCGGCCTGAAGATATAGTGTCGTATTGCCGTTCACCTGAACGTTCATAAACGTAACAAAGCTGAATAAGTGGTCGTCCTTCTGAGTCACCTTCGCGCGCAGGTCCCAATTGTACGAATTGATGAGATTCATCTTTACGCTACCCTTTATCATCGAGTTTTCGCCTTCGAAAGTCAGGCCGTATCTCTCCTTTTTCAGTCTTAATTTAATCGGGACTTCGATCTTTGAGTTTCCCACACCTTTTGGAGTCACCGTCACATCGATCGACGATAACCCACCATTCTCTACTTTTATGGGGCTGATAAGTTGGAAGACTTCAGACGTTTCAACGTTTGTCAATTCGCCGCTTATTTGATATAAGTTATCGTTAACTTTCGTGAAATCCCCGTTGAAGACGAGACGCTTGGGTTGGCTAGGAGTTTCTACGGAGCCTTCTATTTTGTTGTCCTTTAAAAGACCATCGAGTTTATAATATTGATCCTCGTGGTGCTTGAAGTGCGCATTTAGCAGCACGCTGTTGTCCAGGTCCATTGTGTTATTATACAAGACGGACGCTTCTAGATCGATCAGAGGCTCCAGCCAGGTATTCAGTGCAATCGATCCTTTCGTTAGATGTTCGTCTTCAGTTAGCCAACTGGCTTGGAATTTACCCTGAATCATATATAAATATTATTTTTATTTATACTTAAGCAGTAGCAATTCCTATGGCTTCTATAAATTTGTTGTACACCATTAAATTAATTCTAGTCTTAAGTTAGTATTAAGTAGGCCAGACCAGCGAACAGGAAAATATTTTCCTCTGCTGGGTTACTATTGCAATGTATACTATGTATAATGGTTACGAAATTTGTAATTTATTGTATTTTACTCTGGTTAAATAAATAAATAAATTTATATTTTTTTTAATTAATTATTTGTATATAGTTTCAACAAACTTACTGATTTCAATTCTGGTTCTTCAATGTCCAGATTTATTTCAACATGCTTTTCTTTATCAGTGAAGTCTTTCTTCGCAACAATTTTTATTTTTGGTACAATCAATATTGGACTGTGGATTTTAGTTTGAACAGCCACGTCAAAGAAATTAGTATCTTGCTATAAAAAAGTATTGTTACTTATAATTTAGTTTTCAATATAGTTTAGATTTTAATTTATAAAAAAATAAACTCACTTCTAAGGAACCGGAGAAGTCCATTAAACTTTCTACAGATTGTACTGATATATTTGCTTTGTAGTAATTTTCATCTATTTCTAAGGCAGATTTGGAATTCAAGAATTTCAGGAAACTAATTGGTGTTTTTAAATCTAGTTTCAACAAATGTAACTGCGGATCACCTTCTTCTAAACCTTGATACGTATAATTTACGACATAGCCAGTCTATAAAACATAAGTAAATTAATACCAAGAATAATAATGATAAACTTATTTTATAAATAAAGAAGGTCATACTTCGATCCATTCCGAATAATTTTTAACGTTTACACTCATGTCCATTAAGTAAACAGAATTGATCATATCAGCAGTAAAGGAATACGATGAAACTATTTCAGGAACGCATTCGAAAGGTGTATCAATACTGAGATCGTTTTTTATGTGGAAGAAATCTTCGAGGTAGAATCGGTCTTCTATCACAATGGTTCCCTGTGGTATTTTCAACAACCCTAAAAGTTTATCGGTGTTGCCGTCTCGATCAAAGTCCAACGTTCCAGTAATGGTGTCCATTATTACTGTATCTAACTGTAAATGAAACATTGATTGAAAAATATAATATAATTATAATATAAAATTTTATTATATATACCGTAGGTAAAATTATTTAACAGTTTGAGTGCAGATAATGTATAAGAAAAAATATACTAGGTTTACAAATAATAAAAAGGAATCGAAAATATTTTCAATTATAGTTATTCCTAATGGTGTGTATTATCATGTCTGGTATGAAAAGCGTTATTTCAAAAAGTTTTTTTTTAAAGCAATCTAGAGTATGGCAAATTTCGTGAGCCATATTTGGCTCACGCCGCACTCAACCTGTTAAATACGATTGCAAATGTCTTCTAAAATTCTCACCTCCATTTCACCCTTCCAGTACAGATTTTCCGATGGGTCTTCCGTCTCCGCATACGGGTCCTCCTCTTCTGAAACTGACTTCATTGGGATTGCAGCGGGTGGAGGTGGTTTAGGCCCAGCGTGAGCCTTAATACCCGCCTTGAGTTCAACGACGCGCAGTGAGAACTCGGTGTCAACGTCAACGAGAGGGCCTGGCTCCTTCTGGAGTACCAACAACTTAGTGATAACGCCGATCTCGTTAAAGCCTTGCAGAGGTGTATAGAGTATGTAACTGTAGTGGAAGTTGGTTATGTTGTTGTAGTACCACACCCCCTGGAAAATAATATAGGTGGTAAAAAAAAGAAATACAAAAAGTATACAAATTTAAGTCTTGTGATCTTCTAGTAATATATGTTCACCTGAAAACCAGCAGTTATGTTATTGTAGGCGACCCTGAAGTCGGCTTCTTGTTGGTTCAGCTTGGCTATAAGGAATGCCTGTTGGAGAACATCGAGTGGGGTTGCCAGAAGCAGTTTAATATTGAAGTCATAGCTGCTCGTGAATAGCTGACAAATTCCTTCAACGCCAAGAGGACCTGCAGGTGTTGCTATTTCAGCGACGACATGTCGGTTCCTTTCGGACAGGCCAAACCTTCCACGAATGAATGCGTACTTCTCAAATGGCGTTGTTATATTAAATTGCACCTTGAAAAAATGTATCGTTGAATTATTTCGACTCTTCAATAATTAATTATCTCATCTAATAATTATATACATTCTTCTATTGACGCGAAGAATGAATTCCTTCACTTACCATCGATTCTTTCAGTCTTGCCAGATCTCCAACCAAATGGCCCGTGTACTTTCTCTTATCCAAATCAAGATTTGCAGCTCCGTAGAACTTCCAGTTAGACCTCGAACTCAGGTGACACTTAAGCTCGCCTTTCTTATAATTAACCACTGGCGACGTGAGTTGCAAATTACCGGTGATGTTAAAGGTATCGTCCTGGCCATTTTCGATCAGCCAGATACTGCGGGCGTCTATCACCTTGTCTGGATAATAGCGGATAATGATGTGCGAGTCCGCACTCTTGGCGTATACGTGTACGTGAGTCAGGTTAGCTGTGACATACTGGATCGCATGTACGCTGCTCATGAGACCGCAGTTGGCGTTATACTCTGTGATACCATTGTCGCGGTTCTTAGTGTTGCCCGTTACATCGAATATTATGTGTTGAGAGTCCTGCCAGTAGACACTACCACTAGCAGTTACATCTGAGTCGGTTTGCAAGTACCTATGATGGACAGTGACATTTTATTAACTTATAATTCTATCAGCTTCGATACCGTAGCTTTAAAATATTATAAAAAAAAAAACATACTTTCCGTTCAGTGACGTCTTCTTCCAATTCTCGAACGGTGTGAGCAACTGCGACTCCAGCTTCAAAATTCTGATCCAGTTCTGCACATCGCAATCTGTGTCAACTGTCAACCTGATGGCTTTGTCAGCACTCCACTCCAGACACGCATCCATCACATAGTTGTTCTTCGCTCTCAGGGCAAACAAACATGAACCCGTAACAAGTCGTCCTGGATACGAGATGCGCATAATTGCACTTATGTTCTTGCCGTCGTTCAGCGAGACAAATCGATTTAGCTGGACGTTGGTCATGAACTTGAGGCTCGGATCGCGGTTTGCATCCCATTTGACCTCAACACCATACTCCTTGTTCTTATCATCGTTGATGCCCGTCGCTATAATGTGAACGTCACGCCACTTGTCAAAGTGCAGCTGTAAGCTGGCCTCGCGCTGCAGATCGACGTTTGACAGCATGGAATACGTACTATTCTTATACTTTCCCTCGAGGAAGGTGCGGAAGTGCTTCGGCGTTATCATCGTGTGGTTGAGGATTAAAGCGTACTTGTCGATTTCGAGTTGCTCAACAAATAAACCTAGCAAAATAATTAATAATAATAAATAATTGAATTCAAAACAATGATTGTCTAGCTACTTAAAGCAATCACGTGATTTACCAGATCACAAACTACCTATAACATTAACGGCATAAGTGATTTGATTACTCATTTAATTTATTAATTAATGTTGGTAAATTAATATTCATTTGAATACTAAACTTTTACATATTACTTTAAAATATCATACAAATAATACAGTGTTCAATAACAACTAAAAATTAATAAAACAGTTCTCTTGAAATTGACAATTTATCACACTAATTTTACAGGTAATGTTGATAAATCATTCGATATTTTTAAGTAGACTAAGCCATCAACAAAATCAATTTTAACTTACCTATCCTCAGATCAGTTGCATCGTGATACAATTTGCAATTTAGCATAATATCTTTGGCGAAGCTTGGTGACTTGAGCAAGATCTTCAAGTTATGATTTGTAATAGCCATAGTCGAGCGATCGTAATAATTACCACGAGCGGATATATTGTGACCGCTGAACCATGTTCCAGCAAAGTCGAGGTCGTACTCGTTGCGCGCACGCTCAGTTATCTTGGCGCTGATGAGCATCGAGCTGAAGTTCGGTATCGTCAAGTTCGCCCTGGTTTCGATGGCGAATAACGTACCTCGTGGCATGATGACGTTAACGGTCAAGGTGATCTCTTTTCCTGGTGCGTAGCGGATTAAGAATCGAGTCTTGGACTCCGGACCAATCGAGTAGTAGTTCACGCCGATCTTTATGTCGATGTCCTGCGCTGGCTTTGTAATCGCTACATATGCGCTGACGTTGGCGCCTGTAAGACAACATTAGATTTTTTAATAGTTTTCTTGAAAAAATCTATTTTATTTTTAAAGAAAAGAACGTACCATCTGTCTGGAAGTAAGGCTTTGAATAGGTAGCGACAAATGAAGCCGTAAGCTTATGCCTGTCCGCATTGTGAAGATGCGGACTTGTATTGACCTCCACGTGTAGCTCTATGTGTCCTAACGCGTGTTGATACCTTAAACCTGCCACTATATTTAACTGCGGATAGGCAGTGGAATGGAGCTTCATATCTGCTGCTTTATACGTTAAAGTTTTTGTTGATCGATTTATGAGGGAGAACTCAGTTTGTAGTACTTCGTCTTTGGATCTTTCGTGGAACCGGTATTCAATTTTGACGTTACCCGAGACACTGTTATTACTCTTCAATACGTAGCCAAATACGTGGCTAGATAAGTTCTTTGTTTCAAATCGTAAGTCGATGTCGCATTGAGATGAATTATTCTTATCTTGGTTTCTGATAATTCCTGAAATCATTCAATCTATGATGCTCATTCCAAGTCAACAGGAAAAGATGCAAAAATGAATAATAATTGATAGAAATTTTGTTCGTACCTGATAGATTAACAATTCGTTCGTTGTTGATAGCCAAGAATAATTTTGGAGAATAAGAATATCCATATTTAGCTCTCTTTCGAGAGTACCCAATACTCGCGTCCAAGTGTTTTGTTCCATTACTATCCAAACCAATATCAATGAAAGTTTCGTCGTCAGTTCTCTTATAAGTACCTATAGTAAATTAAGAACGTGAAATATCTACAAAATTAACATAAAATATTTTAATGTATCCCAGACATGCTTACCTTGTGCTATTAAGGAATTGCCCTTAGATTTAATTAACAATGTGACATTATTATTCTGGGCGTCAAAAGAAACCATCGCACTCATTTCTCGTTGCGTTTGTGAGCCAGGTGTATCGAAGGCAAATCTTATTGTACTCTCATTCTAAAAATATGAAAGGCATAACTCATTAGTGAGTGTCCTATTTATTTCATTTTTTCATAAATTTATTTACCTCAGTACGTTTCCATTTATACTCTAGTAAGTAGCTGTCAGCCGTCGGGTCAGCTTTGATAAGCGATAGCTTAAATATCGTAGGCCCATTTAACAAAAAGTACGAAGCATTGGCATCTTTTGTGACATTAGGAAATTGATAATCCGCGCACAATTTCAAACCGATCAATCGATCCAGTGCCGACCAGCTACACGTCGTGTTCTTAATGATCTTCGGCGATACTGCATCGTTAGCCTGGGGATCTTCTGTCGTTGGTAGTAGGACGCCTAACGGTTGTTCTTTGAATTCGGCACCGTTGGACTGTACTAGTAGAACGTCCGTAGTCATCGAGAATACCTCCATCTTGTGACTTGGTATCTTCCAACTCAGTCTTGCTAGTCTCAGGCCCTTAATTTTAAGGTCTGCTTCCACGGCACCGACCGAATAGATGCTGCTTTTTAACTTGATGCCCGCACTTTTGTAGAATGCGTCGACTGCCATCGTTCCAGTTACGTCTACGCTTACACTGCGATGCAGAATAATGCAAAATTATTTTGACATCAGGGATTGAATCATATCTAATAGTATCGATATAATAGATGGCGGTTCTTACCTTGGCATGATGTTTCCATTAATTTCTAGTTCTCCATCACTCATAAGTCGTTGACTGTTTAAGATTCCTGATAACTTGATATTGCAAGCGGCTGATCCGGATACATCCAGCCTGATTGGTAATCCCGTAGTTGTCGGTAAGACATACGACGAATCAAGGAACATAGCCGTGTTCTCATAGTGTACAGTCTCTTTACCAGACAATATCTGCTTAACCTTCTCCCATGGATTCAAACTAGCCAACGTTGTACGTATCTCCTGATCGCTGTCAAGCATCGTGAATTTGACCTCGTTGCCAAAGATTTTGTATCCAATACTGATTCGTGGGTGATCAAAATCGTTATCGATCACATTGGGCAAAGTTCTGACCTTATTCCAATAGTCACGTTCGTCTTCCTCGGGATTCGCCGAACGGAACTGACGTAAAAATTGGCGAAAGTGGTCAGCCACCTTGACGCCGCTGAACGGTCCGGTTGGGCCGAATAAGTTCTCTGCGTAGAACTCAAGGCCTTCGGCACGCATGTCCATTTCGAAGACGTTGACGGACTCGCCGAACAGGTCTAACGTCATATTGAACGAGGCAGTGCGCGGAATGTAGGACTTGGGTGAGAAGATCAGATTGGTTTGGTAGTTGGCACCGAAGTTGTACTCCTCAGAGAAGAATGAGCTCTCGTAATTGCGCGAGAACTTGCGCAGATCGCTGTTGAATTTATTTCCCAGATCGCGGTCGGTGAGTAAACTCTGAATTTCAATGCGAGTGGGTGAGGATGAGGACAACATGTTCTTTAGGTGACTCCAGACGAACGAACCCACTGAAAATAATATAAAAAATAACTATACATTTGAATAGTAAAATTTGTTTGTAAGATGTTTTTCAAGTGTTACGTAGAACGTTAATTTCTCCTTAAACCTAAACAGATTAAACTACGATATTGAATTAAGAAACTGCAAAGTTACAAGCTACGAAACAGAAACTGTGTGCATAAACTATTAAATAGTAAAATTGTTCAATATTAAGTTGTATTACCTTGATTAACCTCCTCTTCTTCGAGAGTGCGTCGGATAATTTTAACAACGTTGTAGTCGGGACACCGCATGACTTGAAGATAAGACGCGATTCGCAACTCGGAATCAACGGTAAAGTTTCTATAATTGTTCAGGAAAAATTGATCCCTCGACCTCTCGCACGAAGGTAACCGCCTATGCGCGTCGATAGCAGCGACTTTGACCTCCATAGGTATGAATCCACTTTCGTCTGTAATACACCTCCTCAATCGCTTTACGAGACTGTCTGTCTCTACTCCTGCATTTCCTATTGCTTTCAGAGCTTCCAAAGTCTGCAAAATGTCACTTTATTTAAAATACAATTCTATTTGCGTCTGACGAAACTATCATATCTACTAGTCTCACCTGCTTAACATCGGACCGAGCGTAGGCTCGAGGCATACAACCCTTCTCCACGTCCTCCTCGACGAACCTCATAAATCTTCTTACGGGCACAATATTACTACAGCTCGGCCCGTAATTTGCACAGAAGGCATGAATGACCGCCGAATAGCTGAGAATGAACTGCGCCTCCGGAATTTTCGTCTGGAAGTCGAGCAGCGGCGCGAGCGCGTAGATCGTGTGCGCATCTGGTCTCGGTATTAACGTGAACGCCGTCACCCAGAAGCCCACCTTATCCTTGTCGACTGCCCGCTTGATGATCAGATCCTTCATCACGTTAACAGCGGCGTTGCTGCTGATGTATGGTAGGGCGTTGATTATGTGCTTCCTGTGAACGAAAGTATACGATTTTTGGATTTCGTCTAGTATGTTTTTGAAAAACCTTGGCTACCTTTGGATATGAACCTGGTGTTTTTGGTGAACTAAATATTATGCACCTTAACATTAGTTTCTATTTAAGATTCACCTTTAACTCATTAGTTACTTAATAGAATAGCCAATTGCTCAATCAGTCATAATATATGTTACAATGCGATAATTAACTCACTTGCCAGTCTTGCAGATACCCTGAGCTCGGTTATACAACTGTGACAATCCCTGATAATCTAACATTCTCGCTGAGTGAATGAATTTGGTAAACACCTCGCTGAAATTTTCGCGCAATTCCTGTGGGGTACCTAATTGGCACATGATCTTCAGGAGGTCGCGCGATGTGCGTAGTTCGCCGTAGATTGTGCGCGGCGACTTGGCATGATCGTAGAGCAAACTCGTACGTTTCGAATGCACGAAGACGTCCTCCTGCTTCTGCAGGCCCTCGTAGTCGTCGCCGCGTGGATCCTCTTGAAATTCTCCTATTAGTTCCAAACTCGAGATGACCTAGAAAATGTTTGGAATTTCATTGTGTCCGAATGATGTTTGGTGCATTTGTCGATATGGTTTGACGATTAATACGGCTCTTTTCGAGCGGAACCTAATCACTATTGATAACGCATAACCATCGGATTACCGTAATACATTCGTCTCAAAACGGAAATGAATAGATTTGCAAATTGTTTATATGAAATTCCCTTTAAATTCTTACTGAACCTATCATCCAACCATCGACCCGGTAACTCACCTCGGTCCTAGCACCCGCATTATCGCCGTTCGACAACGGCCTCAGCCGATGATCGTCATGACAGTGGACACGCTGGTAAACATTGTGATCGATTGTGATGTCACACTCGCTGCTCGAGACGATGAGAGGCTGGCGTAGCGCGTGGGCTCGTGACAGCGGGCTCCGGTAGGTTTGCGATTGGATGAGCGACAGGTGCTTGGCGCTCTGTCGGCAGCTCGCCAGATTCTTGCTCTTGCGTACGATCAGGCTCGTACGACGCGCCTCATGTAGTCGATAGCGCGTCTCGCAGATACCTGTGGATTCAAGGTTGGAGTTTGTGAAGAACTTCAATGTTGTGAGAATATGATTTATATTGCTGTTTTTATTATTCCGTAAGTTTATCAACATTGTAGTGGACGTTTTATTAGTTTAATCATACTTCCTTAATAGTATAGTTTATATTTTAATTTCAGGTTTTTGTAGCTGTTTGTGACCTAATAGCTAACATTAAATCAATTTTGTTGTTCTTTGTCATGTTATTTAAAGTAAATTATTATATACTTATCTATAAAGATGCTGTGTTTATCATCGATATTTAGAACTAATCTCACGAGAAAAACCTAAACCTAACTCACCATTAACATCGAGTTCCTCGCTCCTGCGATCGACGTCGAACCTGAGCATCGTGTTCTGCATCATGGACAGCACGCCTCTCCTCAGATTCAGCGACCACACCTCATCGCCAGGTTCAGGGCACAGTTCTCTCACCATCCCATCGTCGAATGCGAACCGGAGAAGCTTGCGCTCGAGGCCACGCTTGAACTCGGCGCCTGCGCGGTCGGGAAATTCGGGCTGATAGGTCGCTCGGTCGTGGCTGATGCTGACATTGGCGAACCTTAGTGAGCCCTCGCACGGTGTCGTGAAACGCACTGTCACGTCCGCGTCGACGAACAGCCGTGACTCGTTGCCTCGATGGTGGAGTGGCGACGAGGGAGGTTGGCCCAGGTTCGCGCTTACGTCCACGCGGTAGTGGTACTGATAGTACACCTTCTCGAGGTACTTGAATTTGCGGTCGGCTGGTACTAAGGTGATGAAATGGTGGATTAGCTGAGATAAGTTCTGTGCTTGTTGACGAGAAATTCAACCTTTCGAATCTACTTGAATATATTTTTCTTTTCTCTTTTTTTTTAATTGATGCGTTTAAGTAAGTAGTAAATAATTTATACTTAAAAATTTTATTAATTTAGTTATTTTATTTGAACACGATTCCTTGATAATAAATTATATACAAACATAACAATACGTAAGTAGAAGAAAAAATTTTTCTTCACAAATTCGAATGAAAGTAATATAATGATAATTTTATTAGCGAACAATAAAATGAAAATAAAATTATTTTCAGTTTGCTACGATATAGACAATTGAATTGATTATACCATTTGTCTCATCTAATGAATTCGCAAGTAAATACGATTGAATACAGCGCAATGACGAGAAATTAGTATCACTATTTCTCAATGAATAATATCATTTAAGATATAAATTAATTAATAATTGAATATTTTCCACTCGCGTAATGAGATTCCATCAATCAATCAAACAAATATAGGTTTTCGGATTAAGATAGTAATGATATCAATCAATTCTATAGTGAGTTATTATTAATCAACAAAGTAATTAATTTTTTAACGTTAAATACTATGTATATATTATTCGTAAACTTAAAACTTATAATACGTCAATTCTAGAAAAAAATTAAAAAAAAGTAAATAAATCACTTGGTATAATAATTCAAAGCCTACAAGAATACATCACTCGAGCGATCAAATTTGTCGGCAAACAAATAACGCCAACGAGATGAAAGGGAGTCGCGCCGAATCGTCGGTCTCGCCAACCAGCACACGCATACGTTCACACTTATACTTACCCTGACATTTTACGCGGCCGCACAGCGTCGGGTCCTTCACGATCTCTGTAATGAAATAACGAGCGTCATGAGATTAGTGCGCAGCTATTGTCACACATGGACGTGTGTACGAGAGTGTAATATAGCGTCGCGTTGTCGACTCAAGAAGTCGTTAATCGAATAGGGCTGGGATGTTGGGAGGTTCACGTGTGAATTGAGATTGTTTGCAATATAGCTTTGAATAAAAATGCGACGTATACGGAAGTGTTGGAGCTCAGATGAGTTATTGGCGATTATCTATATGTTAATATTTTTGTGTAAAAGAATGATGCTGCTTATGTAAGTGTGCGGCAAATAAAAATTTTATAAGCCGCTGCCGAGAAAAGCCGGAAGCTCTTCGATCGTAAAAAAAAAACAAATGCTTTAATGAATCAATGAGGTTGTAGAGTAAGACCCTGTTGCAATGATTTTAATAAAAAAAGTAATACACTACTGGTTGAAATGAAAGATTCTTTCTATGCAAAGTCAAACTCTTTCTTGATATTCATAATCGATAAGATGGTTCAACATATATCTAATATGTAAATCGACGTTGTATGCTTTTATGATCTTCTTTTCTTATTTTTTGTATAAAATAGAAAAATACAATAAATTCAACCATTTTTGTCATAAACGATGTTTTTTTAGACAATAGAAACATTTCATTTCAAACACTAATCTTTAAAAATAGCAACATTAGTAGATTGTAAGAAGATTACGAAATTTTATTTAATTATCAAAATAACTTATCGCTCTATTTTCAGCGCCGTACAATCAAATATTATGGTTTACACGACTAAATCGCCTATTGTAAAATACGCATTAGCCTACAATCATCGTCACCCTCTCGCAGCATAAAAACTATTCTTCTCATCTTTCAAAACATCGTCGCTCCAATCAAAACGGATTAGCAGCAACAGAAAGCATTCATCGTTCAAAAATGCAGTAGCTCGTATCGCGTATCGAACCTTTTGTAAACCTTTCCGCAGCGCGCTAAAGTTTTCACAACTCAAGTCTCAGCGATCGGCTACATCGCCGTACGTGAAACGCGAATAAGCGGAATTTGCGTGAGCCACGAGTAAGAATGAAGAGAAAAAAAGGACAAAATGTTTATATACGTCGTTGCGAAAGATCGAACGTACACTCTGCCATCAGCGTGTAAATAAGATTTTTACGACGAGGAAAACGAAGGGGGAGAAAAATCCGAGGAGCGATAATAGAGCCGTCGTTTCGTCAGCCGCGCGCGCGCGTTTCGTTTTCTGTCAATTCGAGGGAATTTTCAGCAGTTGGCGAAGACGATGGGATAAACGTAGCAATAAATACGTGATTTATGGTAATGTTACGTCATGGCACGGGACGGTGAATCATTCCAGAAAGTACGGATGAACGGAAAAACAGATTTTGCTGCGGAAAAGAAAAATGATGCGCGCTGATATAACTTGAAACGGCCAGTTTAATGCTTCACATTTTGTTCATTCGAGTTTTGTTTTTGTCAAGTCCGGTTTTTCCGAATACCTAAAAGTTCGTATATACTTAATTCCAGTATCGAAGAATGTGATTTTTTATGAAAATGAAGTTTAATCGGGATTGATTCATCTAAGCGCCTATCAGTTACGAAATTCGCGCACAATCGCCGAGACTTCCGAATTTCGCAATGAGGAATAAGATTGAACCGACACTCGCGCTCTTATATCGCGGAATATAAATTTACATGCGACGTCGGTACTTAATCGTCTTTTTTTTTTTTATTGTAACTTATATATTATATATGTAGATTGTTGATTGAGTAATGTTCGATCTTTGAATTCTTAAGTTGGCTTATCTTGTAAATAATTGTAGCAGTTGTTCTTGAAATAATTGCAAATAGGTCGGAGATCTGTTATTGTGACAAAGTAATGAGGAAGTTTAAGGGTTGTAATAATTGGTGATTATTGAGAATGTACGGAAACGTAAACTTGCGAGTTTGCAGCAGGAAAAGTAGCTTAAAAAAGAATTTTATAAGGCGAAAATTAAGGTTTGACTTATAATTTCTAAAAAAAAACCGTTCACAAAAACAATCAGTATACGTCCCGGAACGATATTTTCCAATTTTCTTTAAAGCCTTTCTTTTGAAATTCCCTTAAATTTGTCTATATACTTTTGCAATTTCAATAACACTGACTCTAGATACCCTGATTAAAAAAAAGAAACATCAAATTCCACCCCAATCTTCATAACCACAGTTAACTAATGGCCACATAAAATCGTTCCCCGTTTCCTTAAAA
>JAPYZP010000635.1:1043-30782 GCA_030522985.1 Torymus sinensis | reverse complement strand
ACAGAGCGATTGATAATAATGCAATGAATCCACCTGAATTAGACGATTTGGAAGACGATTCAGAGGATGAAGAAATTTTCACACTGAGTAATTTGAAAATTCATTAATATAACAATTTGTATATTGAATATTCTTAATATTCATTCTAGAGTATTATATAAATGAAAAATCTCAAAGTCCCTACCAATATTTTTTTTTTACAATGCACACTATCAACCAATACTTAAAAACTTAACAAAAAATATCACACGATAACAACCAATAAACTTGACTTCCAGGTCGCAGAAGTCAAAAGTGGGCAAAGCTCAAAAAAAGAATCCACATACGTGGATAAAGTTTCCAAGCGCATGGAGGCAGAGGAGCAGCTTAGGCAAGCAGAAGCAGGGAAGAAAGCTCGCCTCGACGCTGAACTGAAACGCGTATTGGCAAATCGACTCCCATAATGGCAAGCCAATTACGGAGTTCTTCCTCCGGAGCGATAGCATCATCGACGAGGAGGCTGCGGCATCGCAGTCGCGCTCAGTATCGTCGAGGTCGAAAGATGAGTCTGCACTGAAGGAGATGTCGATGAGGAAGGACAGTGAAGATGAAGAAGAATAAGCCTGCAGTAAAAGCTATCACTGATACTAATCTTTATAAGCGTTTTGGTGACTTGTATGTAATTTCTCGATTATCAATAATTTTATGCTCATTTATACTATAATAATCGACGATAATCTATTAACTTCACTTCCAGGCCGAAGAACTCAAAAGGCTTAATAAAACTGTCGGCGATGTCGGAGGAAGATTCGGCTGAGCGGAAGAAAAGAAAGGAAGAAATGAAACAGAAGCTCGAGAAGCATATAAAGATCGTGAGGAAGCTTAATCGAGCGAGGGCAAAGAAGAAAGCGCACTTCGACGCCCAACTGAAGTACAGTATGTACATCAAATATTATACTCTTATCCACTATGGTCGGTGGAATGAAAGAGTACTAAGGTGTTTCGTCTTGACTACTGGATTGGACTCATACACCTGTCGCAAGATCTTTGTGCGGCTAATTTATAGAATATAGAGTATTATTCCTCTAGCGAGAAATAATACTCCCTCTGGCGGCCTAGGATTCCTCCAATAATTTTTAATTTTATTTTTAAATCGTTACGACCGGGTGACAAGATTTTTCTTTCTTAAATAAATCGATTTATAGGTAAAAAATATAGAAAATTCGCACACAGATTGCAATAATCATTACATTTATACATATGATTGCATGCATTGCAGAAAAGATTTAATCGATTTTTCAATTATTCGGAGTTTCAAATTTTTTTTATGTAGATCTTACTTTAGATATTAAATTGGAAAAAATATTACTTGTGGCATTGGTTTCATCATCACTATAAAAATCTTCTTCATCGTCAGCGTCAGTTCTTTGTTCGTAAAAATTGATTTCGTCAGGTACATAATCATTTAATATTTAACAGTTTTAATACATCTTGAACAGCTAGATTCATTATGTGCCAAAAACCGAAAATGTTGATCATCTACATTAAAATCAATTTTTTCATTTTCCATTAAAAGATAAAGTTCTCGAATAAAAACGGTATTTGCAGATGCATTATCTAATGTTTTTCCTTGAATTGTATTTTTAATCTTATAGCGTTTAATGGTGTTAAAAAACGTATCAGCTATAAAATTTCCAGTATGGTTGACATTAGATGGAATAAGATCTAACGCAAAAGAAAGATAATTCTAATCCTTGTCCATAAAATGAATAGTAACTCCGTAGAAAGATTTTGCATTTCGTGCAGTCCAACCATGGTCAATGAAAATTTAGAATCGTTCTCTTTCAAAATTTGTTTTAAGTTTTCTTCCATTTTAGAAAACTCGTTAGTAACTTTTTCTGCCATCAAGTTTTTTTTCGGCATATTACTATTTGAATTTAACATTTTTATAAAATGTGTTGTGTCATTAAAAAAGTTAAGCGGAAGATTTTTATAAGCTGACCAAAGAGATATTATTTGATCCCAATTTAATTCCTCGTTTTCTTTCTGAAATAAAAAATGAAATTTTTAGATTATATTTTGCATAATAACATAAATATATTATTATTCGAAATCATCAAAATTATAAAAAATTTTGATATATTACGCGTCAAATGCGGCAGTCTGTATATAATTATGTATAATACCTATTTTATAAACGCCTTTGCTATTTCTACGACAGATTTATGTACACAAAGTATAACAAAATAAAGATCACAGCGAAGTGTTTTGGAATTTATACTCAGAATTAATGTACTATATTTCTGTCGTACAAATAGCATCAGCCTTTTATAAATAAACTTTTACTTACAGTAGGTAAGGTTTTGGTTGGGTGCCATGACTGTGTTCCAAATAAGATTTCATACTCCTTTCTATGGTCTTTATTGAGATGAAATTTCAGCCCTGATGTGTTGCTGTTTTTCATTTTCACTTCTTTAAAAACATTTTTGGCTTTACACAATAAACATCTGCCAATTTTTTTCCTCATTTTGGTTTATTCCACAAGAAAAATAATTTTGATAGTTCATTTTTGACGTAGTTGCACTAGGTGGTATTTCTTTTTTAGTTTCATTAGTGTCATCTAATTTTCGGTTCTTTGTTAAATTTTCACTACTCATTTTTAATTTATGCACTCCATCAATTTAATCACAATAACTATAGATATAATATTATGCTCGTACGATATCCTCTCACCACGGTGCGCGATATTCTCTCACCACGATCGTTGACATTCTCTCACTATACGATCGTTTACATCCTCTCACTATGATGCGTGCAAGAAGACTAAATGTTATAAGACAAAAATTTGGCAGAACTTTTCAGAGTGTCGTGCCGATGTAAACATCAGCGACTCTGTTTCTCAGAAAGGCTTGTGGCTCTTTCCAGCACACCATCGGGCAGCGACGTCAGGTACTTACCGTACACGTTTCGTTTTCGATGTGCAAACAAAAATAAATAGTATATTTTTAACGTGTTATGGAAAGTGATTATTCTGCGCACGAGAGGTTTTCCCGCCGAGCGAAGCGAGGGGGGAACTCGAGCGCGTCAAAAAATTGCTTTTCATAGCAGTTTAATAATATAATTTTCGGCATGATAATCGAAAAATCCCAGTCCAAATGTTCTTTTTGAGGTTCTCTCATTCCTTTTACATTCCTTACAAGCCACCTTAACTGTTGTGTTTTGTAGAGTAGCAGCAGCAGCTCGACGAGTGAATGAGAAAAATATATAAAGAAGAGTACGCATATAATAAGGCCGCATGGTATATATTTGCGATGAATAAAACTTTATTTCACTCAACAATTATACATGCTACAACAACGGCTATAAGAACCGGATGAAAATCATGTGGAACGTAATGATAATAATAATAATAATAATAAATTAACGAGAAATCATATATGTATTTATATATATTTTTGTTTTTTTCATATTATAGAGAAGTGTAGACGGAAGTATATATATATCTGTATATATATTTAGTTGCATAAAAATGACTGAATGTTTTCTTGTTTTCTTTTACTGTAGACACATATATTTCTCATTTCTTTTTTTTTTATACTGTATAGTTTACATCGATATGTGGATAACAGGAATAATTTTTCTCTTAGTCAACGCCTCTTCGGTTTTTCTCAATTGTGTATGTGTTCTTTTTTTCTCCTCCTCGAACATCATCGTCGTATAAGTATATATTTTTGTGCATCTATAATATGCATGATCGCGCATCCTCTCTGTCTCTCTTTCTCTCGCTCTCGTTCTCTCCCTTTCTCTCCCTCTCTCGCTCTCGCAAAAACGGAACAACCAAAATACGCGTGTCTGTGTGCGTGTGTGTGTGTGTGTGTCTGTGTGCGGGTGTACCATACCATATGAGAGAGTACTGTGCCTTTATGTTTGTGTATGCGTGTAGTCGTCGGTAGGTATATAGGCTACATATCGCTTTATATTTTTCGCTCCCAACTGTAACCCATCCCCGTAAGCCTAATTATATTTACATTGTGCTTGTCGACGAGGTGTGTCTCCGCATTCTCCGCATTACACGCGCGCGTGTGTAATTTTCCCGCAATTGCCTCTCATGCGCCCCACGTCGTCGTCGTCGTGGTGGTTGTCGTATATATAGGAGCGGGCGCGAGATGCGCTTAGCAATTTAAATGGTAATACGGGAAAATCATTGTATACACTCTGTGAGTGAGAGACGCGCGTCTTTTGGACGGCTCGTTAAAAGCTGGAAGGGGTGTAAGGAAAAGAGGAAATAATTATCAATGCTGATCCGCGCGCGGTATAACGTAAAAATCGCCTCGCGCCGCTCCGCGCGCCTAAAATCGCTCGCAGTCTATATAAGCACCGGACACGTGCCTCTCTCTCTCTTTCTCTTTTCATTCTTC
The DNA here is from genome assembly GCA_030522985.1 of Torymus sinensis. Lineage (NCBI taxonomy): Eukaryota > Metazoa > Arthropoda > Insecta > Hymenoptera > Torymidae > Torymus > Torymus sinensis. The sequence goes on along the minus strand of JAPYZP010000635.1, from coordinate 26,385 downwards.
TTCACCCCCTGCGCGGACACGAAGTACGTTTTTCTTTTTATTATTATTTATACAAAATTATCGTTTATATAGACAGGTACTGGATTTCGTAGGACAGTGCGCGACTGCCGGTGCCTCGCTCGTCAATCTCATACGTGAATTATCGCTAAATTATATAACAAAGTTTATTATCCAGAAGTTTTGGGAATGCTGCATTAAGTTTTATAGTACCGAGAAACTCATTGTTGCTGTCGGTGTATAATAGATGTTGAAAGATCAACGCCCGAGGCTCTGGCGCGCGAACTGTTTCTTTCTTTCTATCTTCCTCTTCTTGGTACATAAGCGCTTTTTTAGATTCGTTTCTCATCCTTCATATATAACAGTCTGTCGTTAAATCTCTAAGAATAACAAGCGTAAAGTTCATTTGGTTTGCATCTTTTCAGAAACAAAAATATTTCCCTCTTTTCTTATAACACTATTACAACGCTCTACTTTCTTCCCCCATTTTCTCTTACGCAACGCCAACGATTCTCTCTCTCTCTCTCTCTCTCTCTCTCTCTCTCTCTCGCTCTCTTCGTTTCTCACTACCATACTTTAGTCACGAGAATTGCAGAAGAACGAAAGCCATTTCTAAACATTATCTATAGAGTTGAGTTTTAGGTCAATTTTCGATTGGAAAACAATATCCCGTGTATCACTCATGTAAATAATAATTCGTATAAGCATGTATATTAAACAATCCCAAAAGCAGAATATTAATAATGCAGAGTCGATTCGAATATAAAAAAAATGATTCTACATATATTAATTACAAATACACTATAATGTAATTATAAATTATACGTTTGATTACACCGTATTTTCCACTCGAAAAATCAAGCGTAACTCGCACGCAAAATTGATTGGCACGATCAACGAAATCGCCGTTTTCTTTTCTTTTATACAAGGGTTGTTTAAACTTTATAGATATATGCGATGCGACGTGTGTCGATGTTTCGTGTGTGCGCGTTCGTCAGATTAAGCGCCATGTATGTGTGTGTGTATGCGTGTATCTGTGTGGGTGTACGGTGTATACGTGTCAGCTTGAAAAGTAACTATAATCGACACCGGAGACTGCGAAACACGTAAACAAACTCATAATATTGATCCTCGCGTCCAGCCTAGAAAAATTCACTGTTCCCACGATTGATCGACTCGGTTCGGTAAAATGTGCGAGCAAAATCTCCGTTCATGTATATATTATATATCGCCAATTGAATAAATCTCGATTTATTATTATTTTTACCCTCAATTTATATAATATTTACACAAAGAAATGCATTCAAAAAGTATCCGACTTTTTTCTTCGTTTATACGTATAGATTTTGCTCACGCGTAAAAGTCTACTTTATTATATTTTATAAAAAACACGATCGAGTTTTAATACTGTTTCATTGTACGTAAAAACTACTATATCGTCCTATTATGCTGGGAATGTGAATTAATGTCAACGGATTGTTTGAAAAAAAAAAAAAAAAACTAAAAGGAACTACACTACAGAATGTGATTTCCTAGCGGATTAACGAATACTAACACTTGTTATACGTATATGATTCGATAAAAATCGTTAACACTCTTATTAGGCTTGCTCCGACTTGACGTCAATTCGAGGACCGCCTCAGTCAATAAAATACTATATCGAGATTTTCGAGAAAATTTTGATCCCACATGACTAATGGTTCTAAACGATAATCAAGATTAAACGTGTCCTCGAATTGTCTTCGCCTCTTCTTTACAATCAACAAAAATAATTCGTAAAGATCACCTCCCTTATCTCTCTTTCTCTCTCTCTCCATACACATCACGTATGATTATAAGAAAAATGACTAAAGTATGGTATACGCGCGATATTATCATCGTCGATATGAAATACACAGTCGCACGAATAAGAACGTTATATCCTCCTCTCCTTGTCTTCTCGCGTATGTGTATGTGTATATACGTGTTTGCGTGTATACATTATGAGAGTGTGTACGTGTATACCTATATATTCCTGTTTCGTTTGAACATTTAGAGAAAAATATATACGACTCGACCGTTTCTCGTCTCCCGAGAGAGCTAGATATATAATATATATATATAATATCTTTCTCCTCCTCCTTCCCTCTCTCTCCCTCCCCCACCGCTTAAAATTTAGCTTATATATTAAACTTTCCCCGCGAAGTGCATTATCCACCGTTCGACTTTCCCTTATATTTTGTACACAGTACGAAGGTTCACCGTCGCGCATACACACGAGCGCGCGCACGCGCGTTCAATTTCATTATACCGCGTGGCATCATGCATGTAACGAGAGGCGCGGCGGGCTGGAACAAAAGGAAGCTCTCTCATCCTCCGCGGATTGATTAATTAACTGAAAAATACGCGAGTGATTATCACTAGCGCGTGCGCGCGTGCGTGTGCGTTCACGCACGTACGTTCACGTTATATTCTCTGCCGCTGCTGATACTCTGCTGTTTCTTCTTTTGTGCTTCATTTTTTGAATGCTGTTTTCCCTCCCCCTCTCTCTCTCTCTTTCTCTTGCGGTCACGTGGCCGCGATCGTCATTCATTCACAACGTATATATAGAGAGGGAGAGAGAGAGAATGGAAAACGATCCCGTGTACTCTGTTGTGCGAACGCAAAGACCAAAACCCATCATATTGTGCATTTTTCGCGTGTTTCTGTATATACGTGTATGTGTGGGTATGTGTGCTATGTAGGTGACTATAGTTCGTCGAATTTTCGAAAATGTACACAGTCGGTTTTAGCCTTTTGTTGTTGTTATTGTTGTTCTTGTTGCTCACTTTACATAATACATTATGGTGACATGAGATAAACGGATAGCTCGTAAATCGAGAACGGAGGATTAAAATATAATACAGTTTTCGACATTTACATTATTTATCCCTCTGCTCATTTCTCGGTTCTTCTATCACTCGTTCTTACTTCTTATTCCTCACCCTCTTCTTTATTCGTCTGCTTTAATGCAGGTTCAACTTAATCGAACAATTGTTCAAAGTAAATCTAATCTATATGATTCAAGAGAAAAATGTATAGTCAGTCGTTTTCCATAAACATTGAACTCAAACACCCACTCAAACAACGGAAATCAAATGTTCTAACTATATAATAAAGCATACATATTATTATAAAACTTAAATCCCCTCTCCTTTCTCAAAACTCGCCGTGCAAAAACAAAAAAGAGGAACGCAATCCACTGCACGTATACATCGACATATATCGGTATAATATATAATCACTATGTCGCAATGCGGAAGAAACATAAGCCTACATGACTAGAAACGTAAAAAGAAACGTCGCAGGTAAGCATAAAATGCGCGCGAATAAACTAAAAGAAACGAAAGACTGAATATCGCTCCTCCTTCTCCGCCACCTTGTCGATTTTCTCCCTCGTCCTTCTCCTCCAGATATCCATCCCGGCCCGCGGCGTCGCCGCTTACTGCCGCAGCTCTGGAACAGAGAAAAAACACAAGATGACGATGATGAGCGTTAGAGTTTATTCGCTTTTGATATCGTGACGGGAGAGAATGAGGAAATTACGTTGTTAGGATGTGCAGCTGCGCGTGATGATGTGTCTTTGGCGCGGGGACAGAATGTGTTTATACGCGACGAAGGCGTGCATAAGAGATTCTTAATTATGGCGAACGCGATTGAAAATTATGACGCAGGTGTATATACGTAACATTTTGAAGATTCATTAACTTAACGATATTCGGTCAATCAATAACGGCACGTTAACCCGACCTTTATACACGCTAACGTTATACCTTTCATATATTTTCGACGAGAATAATTAGCCGAACCTATATATAGATGGGCGCACGAAACACTGATTGAATATGCCACGAAGAAGCCGTAATATTAGCTCGAATGTATATGCGAAATCGTACAAATATCTCGCGCGTATTTTAGCAACAGTCGCGCGCGTTCTCGTCCGAAAATTTCGAGCTTTATTGCACTCGCGAGAGAAGGAGACTCATGCCACAAAGGCAGAGCGCGCGTGAATTTATCGAGAGGAGCATAAGAGAACAAAGGGCCCGCAGCGAATAATAAAGTAATGGAGGAGACGGGCTAATGAATTAACCGTGTATATATATGTAATGTAAATACCCGGCAATGAAGTGCAGTGCACAGTCGTGTAATCGGTTTAGACTCTCTTCTGAGAAATAGCCGTGTTTCGTGCGTAATGATTTTCGAAGATAAAAGGAGAGACGGGGGTCGAAATCGAAGCTTTCGAACGCCGAAATAATCCTACAGGTGGACGATATAGCCTCGGCTCCGCGCAATTTTCGTCCGAAAATTGGATTTTACATTTGCAAAAGCGATTCAATATCCGAGTGGAGGAAAATTTTTCGCGAAAATAGGCAAAGACAGCTCGGTTTAATTCTAAAAGAGGCGACCGCGGCAGATGGGGTAAAAATTGCAGGAAAGCAATCGCGTCGTCAGGTAAAGAAGGGTAATAAAGATTTCACGGAACGCGCCGCCGTGAGCGTATAAACGGAGTTGGAGAGTGGGAGGGTGGAAATGAAAGAGGAACGAGCGTCCGACAATTGATTAAGACAAGAGGACGTGGTTTTTAAACGCTCACCACGGCGAGTGCATTACTTGCGGTGGGAAATAAAACGGCGCCAATCAATCTTGTATGGATTTGCGGGCGGAGATTTATGGCAGCGAACGGTTGATTAATGCGCAATCACGGGGAGATACATAAAGCATCGTCTGTTATTCGCGCTGGAAAAAACATTAGGCGATGACGGGGCTGGACACGCGGTCGCGTGTATATATGCCATATTTATACTAATGAATTTCGTTTCTGAATTATGGTCAGTTATTCTGGGTATACATGGAGATTCGGCCATTGAGGCCTGACCGTGACAATGGGTAAATTCATTTACAAGTGCGTATATATGTGCGAGCATGTTTGGTATACATTAATTATTACGGAGGATGATTGTGGCTGTGCTAATACGTAGGATATTGATGGAACGCTGAAGTTTCTTCGAGTACACATATATGTATATTACACGACATTAATTGTAAGTGATGGAATATTCTACGAGCGGTGCGGTGAAGTAACGATTACTAGTGTAGGTGAAGTAGTGGCGAAATGATATAATTCAATTCCACAAAGTGACATATACACATAAGGCACAGCAGCAGGAGAAATGACTACAGTATATTACAAAACTATACGGTGAGTTTCGAACTTGACATACCGAAGGAAATTACAAATTTAAATAAACGCACCCGCAGAAAAAACCGCGCGAGGAGATGGCAAACATTTAACAGACTCCGCGCGCGCGCGAATCGATAGTGCGAAAATCTGAATAGCCTGCACTCGTAGTTGGACCGCGCACACAGACGAGAGGGACACAGGAATAAAAGAATAACAGAGGCGTCGCGGCGCACTCTTTTCCGCACCCCCTCCTCTCACCCCCCAGGGACAGAAAGAAATGAGATAATAGAAGGTCGCACACAATAGCTCGAGCGCGTAAGTGTGCGAGGACAAAGTTTTTAGCGGAGGAGTAAGACTGGCGACTGACTGGCGCCGCGCACTTAGCAGCGCGTTTTGAGGTTACCGTGCGTTTTTACAAGAGCGGCCGGCTTTTTCGGGTGCCGCAGATGAGGGTCTAAGTGGAACGAAGTTACGCGCTCAACGAGAGAGAGAGAGAGAAAGTTGGGAAACTATACGTATACATATAACACGACTTTGTGCGTGAACTGACTGGGAGAGGAGAAGTTTCGCGCGAGTTGCTGTTGCTACTGCAGTATTATACACGCACCGCTGCGAGCGAGTTGATTTATTCAGCGTATAGTATTACACGCCGAGTCGCTTGGAAAGACACTTGCGACGGAGGAAGAGAGAATCGATGCGTATATAATGTATGCGCGTCTTCCAAGTGCGTCATATATATCGCCACAATATGTATACGATATAATCGCCTCGAGTGCCAGCGCGATTTCACGCGTTATAAATATATATAGGAGAATAAGATGCGCTCCGGAATCCGAACGTGCGCGCATTCCGATCGCTGAGATTTTCCGCGCGGAATTCTCCTCGAGAAAGAGAGAGAGAGATCACAATATGCAAAATCTCCGGGGGCAATTCACTTTAGTGCTCGTGTCAATTTCGCCTCCCGATACGTGTCCATGTAGATTTTTCAGATGCCCCCGCGCGTGTGTAATGCGACGCTTATTCTCCCCGTGTGTGTCTGTGTCGCGCCCGCGAGATTCGGATTTTGTCTCTCGTGTGCTGCCGCCGCGGGGCGGAGGCGGCCGACAAAGGAATTCCTATAGCGACGACGCTGTGGACGAGAATAGCCGGCGCCTTTTCCTCTGAGAGACAGAGAAAGGTGGACAAACAGATGCTGGAAGTGTAGATGGAATGGAATGATGACACAGAGAGGGAGAGAGAGAGAGAGAGAGAGAGAGAGAAAAGACGACTTTTGAAATGTATTGTACAATTAAAGCTGTTTCGAGCCACTTTCGTCACACTTTGAGTGTCTTGCTCAGCGTTAGAAGAGACAACATTATTCGTTTCATGATTTGGATAGAGATAGAGAGAGTTAGAGAAACAGCGATAAAGAGAGAAAAATGGCGAAGACATTTGCAGAAACGAGAAGTATAGTAATAATGAATCATCTATAAGGAAGCAGCAGCGTGATGGACAGAAAGCAAAACTGACATAAGAACTTCGAGTGAATTATCATGAAGTATCTACTTTTCCAACCGAAGCAATATCAGCTTTGACGAGGAACTCTCACCAGCTCGTGGTTACTTTTTTTTACATAAAAAACACAGTACAATAATGCAAACAATGAACCACGGCACAGCACGGTGAGCGAGCCTCCTCCTCTTTTAAAACCTTCAGTGTGTCTTTACCTAATGCCTCGTGGCCGCGAGGCCCGCCGCCGTCCTGCCGAGGATCGAGGCCGCGTACAAAGCCTGGAGCTCGTCCTCGTCGTAGATCGCCGGGCCGAGTGGTCGGGGCGGGCCGCCAGTCCACTTCTTGCCGCGCACCCCAACGAATTTGCCGCGCAACTCCCAGCGCGGGTTTTTCTTGCCGCGCGTGCCGAAAAACCGGTAGGGCGAGCGCTTCTCGAGGCCCGCCAGGCTCAGACCTGCAGGTGGCGCCGTGTGGGTTATAGTATAGGAGTGCGTGGATTATTGAGAGTACGCAGCGAGCGGGACCAGGGGAGAACAAAAAAAGGGCGGTTATGTGGGTTATCAGGCGGGTTTATAAAGTGTGGGGGGGTTGGCAGGTGTCGCCTTTTTCGGAAATTTCGTTATATGGTTAAGTTTCTCATTTTCATTTTACAATCTTTTATTTTCAATTCTATAAATTTTATTTTTCTTTTGTTTTGAAAACGTACTGAAATCTCGTTTTGCTCGAGTTTTGTGAAAGAAAATGTAGGCGACCTCTCTACCAACCCCGCTCTGAATTTATTTCTGTCCAAGGCATGCTCGTCAAACAGCTATTCACACGACTAATTATGCAACATGTGGTATAACTGATTTATTGTACCTATTTGTTGTTATGTAACGTAATTAAATAACTTCCAATTATTTAACTTTAATTTAATGCACGTTAACATGATACAAACGTAGCGACTCGCTAATAAGCCAGGATTTCAGCTCGAATTCAATCTACAGTTATATGCGTTTACAAGTAATAAGGAAAATTCAATTACACGGTTACAAAATTATCATTTCGAAAACGCTGCCAGTCACCGAATTAACAAACTTCGAATCAGTGAAATTCACTGAAAACCGTTTACAAGTATATTCATTTCGTATAATATATTTACTTATAACTGATTTTGCAGTGAATCTCACTGATTCAAATTTAGAGAGTTGCTCGTGTAAAAGGGGATCAAAGTATGTGCATATAATACTACGACGTCGAGGGTGGAAGCTTACCGTAGAGTCCGGCGCTGCGTTTACCGCGCATCCCGTGGAAGCCCATCATCATCGGGCGCTTCTGGCCGTAGCCGTTGATCACGGCGTCCAGCTCCTCGCGGTCGTAGCCCATGTCCTTCTTGCCTCGCATTCCCTGCAACATATATGGTAAGGAATCTGTGCTGATGATTTTTCGATTTTTCTTCTTGGTTAAAATGTGGCGAAGAGGCTAATCATTTACAGACATCTTTTGTCATTATTTAATGTTAGTAAATGACCTTTCGATTATCCATCTTAAAAAAGTAATATAAACTCCAGGAATCTATCTGGCTATTCCACCATCAATAAATAATTTTCCCCGGCGTTTTCTATTTCTATACGCTGTATTGTAACTTAATAACGCGAATCGTTCCGGGAAATCCGTAATTACAGGAGGTTTCATTATCATTCGCACGGAGCTTAATAACGCGCGGGGTAATGTAATTGCGCGCGGAAGTGTATTACACGCAGCGAGCAAACCGTTTTTATAATTAATTGGGTTGTATAACGATCAAACGCGTCCGACTCTGAACGATTAAAAAAAAAAAACAAAAAAACACCCCGAGAATTAAATAATACAATCTCGCCCATGTTTGTTCAACCGCGTTGAGAAAACATTTTAACGTAACGACGTTATACACGCGCCGAGGCAAAAATTAGGCAAACAATACGCGCAGGGGGAAACAAAGGGAAAGCCCGCGTCGCGCTTTCCTAAAGTTGTACCGTTATATACCGCTCGCTCTGCGGCTCTAATGATGGGGAGCACGAACGAGAGCGGAACAAAAAAGCGAGTACACGTATATATACTACCACTACGCTAAAATGTCCTTTATCTCTAACGAAAAAAAAAAAAAGTAAAAGAGGAAATCTCGGATGTTCCACCCCTCCCGCGACGACGTTTCAGTTTAATTACGCGGAAAAGTCAACGGCTTTCTCTCTTTCTCTTCCGTGACGAATATTACAATTATTTTACTCTCTTTCTCTACTGTGATATTTTATACATTCGCCACGCGCCGTTGTCGAAGTAAGCCCCTGGTATTTATGGCGAGGGCGGACGACGGGTGTACACTATACCGCATTTCCCGCACGTTCTCGCGCGCTCGCGGGCGGAAAAGTGAAAGAAGCTGCGAGTACGGCGCGGACGTATATCTAAACAAACGATTAAATCTCGAGAATAACGCGCGGACTCGCGCAGTAAAAGGATCGAGGCGGGCGGGAAAGAAAGCGCCTACGAAAAACGCGATAAAGTAGAATAAGGGGGTAGATTTTTCAAAGAACTTTATTACGCCGTCGAGGCGGCAACGCGCGCGCGCGAGCGATAAGCGCCAGAGATACGTTTGTCGTCGTCGTCGTCCCGATGGGACTTTTAATTATACGAAAAGCTTACGGGCCATTCAGTCGGAAAAAAAAAGAAACTGCTGATTTCCATTTTCCGCCACGTAGGAGGTATGCAAATATTCTCGAAAATTCCGCACGTGTGCTGTGGCAGCAGCTCGCCTAGGTATACGATAATAACCGTAACGACAAATCAAAAGTGAGCGCGCGTGCGTGTGTGTATATATATATAGCGGCGAGTGAAGTTTCGCGCGGGTTAACGAGACCGGATTAATGTTTGTAGGAGGGGGGAGTATAAAGGGAGAACTACGGTGTGTACACCTATTGCGATTTATATACATTCGGGAAGAGAATTAAACGTCGAGTTTGGGTATTTTAGTATATAATATAAACTATCATTACATTAACCTACTCCCCCCCTATATGCGTCGTGTAGACGTAGCTTACGTGGAATCCGAGGATGGCGCGCTTGTCGAGCTCGTCGAGCTCCTCGAGGAAGCCGGAGCTCTTGCGGCCCCGCATGCCCTGGAAGCCCATCGGCGCGCGCTTCTGCCACTGGCCCTCGCTCATCGACGGCGCTACCTGGTTAGCCGCCGCCGCAGCCTCGTCCTCGTAATCCGCCTCCGACTTCTTGCCCCGCATGCCTTGGAAGCCCATCATTGCGCGCTTCTCTAGCTCGTCGAGGACCTGCAGAATTATTATTTTTTTTTTTAAGAATAATTATAACGGTGTTATTGATTTGCTAAAACTTGGAAAAAGGGAAAAGTACTTGTGTTTGAGCAAAACGTATTGTAATGTAATCGAGTCGTCATATATACTTGACGAGAGAATCTGGGAAAAAGTATAATTCAGATGGGAAAAATTTATCTAATTATATACGCTTGTGACAGTCTTTACTTCATGAATAATGTTAAAGTATGCTTTAATCCACAAGTTGAACGAGAACAAAAGAGGAACAAATTCAATTTAGAAAGATTATTCACGCGGCTCCCTATTTTCCCAGCATAATGAGCTTTTTTTTATTTTTTTTCCCTGCACCCCTCCGGAATACCGGGTGCACGACGACATTTTTCGCGAAATCGGATTATCCTTCATGAATAAAATCGATAGCTTAAAGTTCCGCTCGAATTCATCCGCCATTCCGAAACATGGACGCACTTTCCCTATACACAGCAAAATCCAAAAGAATCGTAATATACCTTTGTACTCGCGTCGCCCCCGCGAAATTCAAAATTGAATTTCATAAATTGCTATATAATCGAACACGCGGCCCAGCGATCCTTATAATTAATTCCGCGAAATCTCGAATTACAATGAATATAATCGACTGCTAATCGGACGCGTAATGTATACCCGCACGAGCGAGTCCATCTCCCTTTCGTTTCTTTTCTTTTTTACGCGTTTATAGACTGGCCGACGGTTTTGGGCGGCGAGTAACGACGCTCGTTTCCGTTTTATGTGCCTTTTTCTTTACGCTCTATAGAGATGCGCGATCAGGGCTTTATCGCGCCGCAGTAGCGGGGCCGTTATAGCGCAAATTTTTCCCGCTAATTCGTAATTAAGGCGCGGCTATATATAGTCGCCGGGTAATCCCGATCGTTAGGTGTTCAAGAGGGCGCATCTCGTACGTATCGGTCATTTTCTTAAAAAAAAAAAAGAGAGAAAAAATGAAAAACGAATTTAATGCGGTGAGTAGTTAGGCTAGTGGATGTAAAGTTATAGTCTGCAACACATTGAGAAAGTTGTGCTTTTATATAATATTCGAAATTGTAAAATGAACGAGAATAAGAATACGAATAAATCTGTTAAGAATAAATAAATAATACTTGCGTGCGTTTTATTTTCAATTTAAAGTTATATATAGTCTGTTACATTAAGATACGGTACACCTTTATTCATATAAATATTTGAAAAATTCTATAATGAAATACCCAATGTTGTAAACAGCGACATAAATACTACAATGAAATAAGCCGCCTTGAATCCATTAGAATTTCAATGATTTTAAAAAAAGAATAAGTCTCTGCAATAATTCCACTCTCTCTGGCGTACAATCGAACCATCTACCAGAAATAGACAAGAAATCAAAAAGCGTCTCGCCGAGGAGGCGCCGATAAGAGACTCGCTTCGTCGATTAAGAATGTATCTCACGCGCGAGCGGCGCGAGGTATAAGTAAGGATAAATTTATGTCCCGAACGGAGCTAGTGCGTCCCCCTTATAACTCAGTGCGAAATCATTTTTCAGACGGCGCGAGCAAGACGTGCAGCACGCTCTCGTGTTCTCAAACTTATCTGGAGAGTTATGGCGTTCGTTTTGTACGGTTCGGGCTCGCATTATAAATCGCTGGGAATTTGAAAATTTTTAGTTGTTTTATAATAAAGTCGTACCTCCTCGAGGCTCTTCTTGCCGCGCATACCCTGGAAGCCCATGGGCGCGCGTTTCCCCGTGCCCTCGTCCTCGTCGTACGACGACTTTTTGCCCCGCATGCCCTGGAATCCCATAGGCGCGCGCTTGTCGTAGTAGTAGTCGGGCGATCCGGCCGGCCCGTACGCGTAATACGCCGGCTCGTTGTAGTAGTAGTCGCCAGCGCTCTTCTTGCCCCTCATGCCCTGGAAGCCCCGCATCGAGGCGCGCTTCTCCATCAGCTCCTGCTGCTGCAGCAGGCCCTCCAGGTAGGCGTCAGGGTAGCGCAGGTGCTTGCTGCTGGCCAGCCCTTCGTGCAGCATCTAAGTGGAGATTGAGTTGAGGTTTATCGAGGGAAATTATTTTTTTTTAATAGGATGGAGTTGAAAAATTGATAAACTCATAGTTTTTTTTTGTCTTTCTTTATATATTCTGATAAACGTTATGGGTTTGTGAATGTTGCTCAATGAATCTTGCTTCGCGAGCTATTTTTCTTTCTCATCCAGAAAATTGATTTTTCATTACTTAATATAGCAAATTATGACGAGTTTCAAGCGCTAGATAGAGTGAATTTCAAAAGCTGTAAGATCATGAAGTTTTTCAATTATTACGCAGAGAATACCTTGTTTTGAAAGCTCCTCTTATCTATTACTTAATAACAACCTACTTCACCGCTTATAATCTCGTTAAGTTAATTTTCACTGAAAATTCAGTTTATAATATATAATTTAATTCCGACGAAGAGCGAAGCTTTAAAATAACGGTTCTTCCGGTTACACTTAAAGCCGGCGCTTTGCGCATATCGCGCTTATCATCGCGAATAAGAAAGTAACCCAGCCGTTAAATTCTACCCTGCGGTCGCGTTATAAATTCGATCCATAAAAAGATGCACGCGTCAGTGTATTAAAAACCGCCCGGCTATCCTACACCCACCTAAGCACGAGCAAAATCTGCACGCGACTACAAAAGAAAATGGCAAAGGGAGAGGAAAATTATTAACCCGACTTAATAGAATATACTTATATAGATATACGTTTAAAATGAATATGCGAGATACGTTAACCTCGAAAAGCGAAAGAGCGCCCGATGAGTTTTCGAAATTTCATTAACACCAGGTAAACGCGAGAAAGCTCGTTTCGTAATTCCGGGAAGAGATTATACGTGTTCTCTCTACTCTGCCCTCGATATATATCGTAACTCGCGGAAATTATTCTTGAGCGTTATGTTGCCGCGCGGGGGGGAGTAGAGAGCGTTTCCGATTTTACGCCTGCGGCACTTGCAGCTGAAATTCCGAACTGCTGTGTCAAAGTCACGGCAACTTGCCCGAACGATGCACTATTTGTGACTAGTGTAAAAGAAAAAGAAAATACTTTTACGTTTAAAGATATAACGCTTTGCTTATATAGTGGAACATTCGAGTGAGTTACTATTTCGCCTGCAAAGTAAAAGGCGCATCGTAACGTGTCACGAGCTTTATGATCAACCTGACACGCTTACTATTCTAAGAACCATCTTATACCTACGCATCCTCACTTCTTACCAAAGGCTTCACTCGTATACATATTCACATTGTGTGGAAAAAAATGTTTTGCAAAAGGCTCTGAATATAACTTTCTCGTTTTTATAATAGTCGTGTGCTATTTATATATTTATAATTATTGATTTTTCCCGCGCTCCACAACGAATATTAATCGACTTTTCGCGCGTCACACAATATGTAATTCCCCTCCTAATATATATAAGTATAATGGTTTCAGATTTATCGCGGCTTTCGGCAAAGCGCACAGTTTATCGAACTCAAAGCCAAAAAATGAAAGCGAGAAGGGAAAATATGTGTCCAGCTCTTGGATTTCGAAAGTTTATGGCGGATTATCTTTACGAGCCGCTCAAGTCTTTTCCCGACTGACCGCGCGGCACTACACAGCATTGAATATAATATAGTTCCGCGGTTTCGGTCTTAAAGCAGATGTGCACAGTGTTCATTTATCAATTCTATATAGTTATATCAGTTCCACAGTCCAAAATACAAGTATATTATATTTTTATACAAAAGGTAAAAAAAAGAGCCTTACCTGGTACTTGTCGGCGTCCTCGCCGTCGGACCTCTTGTTTTCCGCGTCGGCGGTCTGGGCGGTCGCCTCGTCCTTCTGGGCGATCGTCGTCGCGGGACTGTGCTCGGAGACGAGGAGGGCCGCGTTGCCGACCCGCGCGATCAACAGTGCGAACGCGGCGCCCAGCAGCATTCTGAAACAGCGTCGAGATTGCCAATGTAGAATAATGTTGTCGAATACTTTCTGTAAAGTACGTTACGTTTGTATATCCAAAAGAAATTTTTTTAGGCTATTTCTCGGAATGACGCAATTTCTAACTTCATAGAATATCTGAAATTTTATCGTACACGAATATATTATATGTATTTTATATTATGTATGAATTTGGAGGAACGTGAAAAATGTCAGTATTTGTTGAAGACCGATGATTCGGTAACGACTGATAATTATTGATTTCGAGAAGGCTATTTTTGGGTGAATCGCGAAGTGCGCGGAATTCTTCAATAGGTTATAATTAGTATCTGCGGATAATTTGACCAATTACCGCTTTAATAACCCGAATTCCGTGCGAATTCTGTTGGCTGGCTTTAAATTTACTTAGAAGTCTTGTGAAGATTTTATATTTCTATAGAATTTTTAATTTTTATAGAATACGGTATGAATGTTGGTGGATGATAATTTATAAACTCTTTTTTTTTTTACATTTAACTGATATTTTTATAAATCGCGTTCTATAGAATCGCCCACTTTCGCCAAGAATTACAGGAATTTTTAACGACCGTCCTTATGATTTTACCCATTAAAACATAAATTTTTAGTTAAAATAAAAGTGTATGGAATTTTTTTAATTGCTATCGGTTTTTTCACTTCGGATATCTGGGCGAATTAGCGTTTTAAAAGCCCGAGTACCGCAGATATCGCATTCTTTAGCTACATCCACTTTAAAGCTACGCGAAAATTATACAACCTATTATGATTTCCTTTTATATCTCTTATCAAAGCGTAACTTTTTAGCTAATAAATGTTTACAGATATGATATAACGGAATGCATAATGAATTAAAGCTGGCCATAATTTGACCAAGTGAGAAATTAAATATGTAAATTTCATACAAGTATGACACTCTTGAACGACATTCACATTAAAATTCTGCTAAATTTTTATTAACTTTTTATATCCATCGTTCTTCCTCTTGTTATAATGATATTTTTCAGGCGATAAAAGTTTACGTTAATTTCGTTCAATATCACGGTAATTATAAAATGTATCTTCCTACAATATCCACCTAATTTCGATTAATTAACAATATAATGACATAATCAATGAAAATCTAGCGAGCTCGATACATTATAGTCTAGTTTCAGTGACTTTACTGTCCAACTTTTAATTAATATTTGATTTATACTTGGAGTGCAATCGCTCATTATCCTTTAAATACGCATAGTAAAAGATTTTATAGATTCGATATTAAATTCTTCCGGCTAATTGAATCTTCTTCGAATAACATAATTTTTAATTTAAATATAATTAGCCTGATCCAGCTCGTTAGAATATTAAATTTAATATATATATATATATTTTTCGTCGGAAGAAGAGAGCGCAATGCATAATATTTAATTAGCAACAGCATAATCCGCTCGGCACTGCAAATTTCGCAATGATTCGCGCATTTTTCATTAGCTATAATTCTTCGGCAAAAATATTATGTACGTTAAATTTTATGTGGGTTGCATTATTTTTATCGTAATTGCGTATTATATAAAATTTTAAACGCATCAACGTTTTAATTGCGCGCGTAAATATAATTGATTAATACTATTCCACGAAACTCGCATATCAATTTAAATAACAATATCATCGCGTGCATTTTACTCTTTGAAATACTTTTAACTACTATTCCCGGCACCGAATTAATCATATACTCGAAAAACAATATATCCACGCGTTCTAAAAACAAGCGAATGATATTTACCGAAAAATGTATACACATCGCTTCCGACTGCATCGGAATCTCTGGCTTTTTACCGCGGCATTCACTCGGACTCAAAAGCGCGCCACGAAATTTATTCATCCGCCCGCTTCTGCCCCCCGCAATGCGCATCGATGACAGAAAATCGTTATATCCTTCGACTATTGTATGTTCAAGCGAGAGGAAGGACGCGTTAAAGGTTCTCTTAAGGAGCAAGAATTTCTGGATTTATATCCGCTAATTGTTTCTCATAGTCAAGTATAACATGTTTATTCAGAGATGCCGCCGAGGCATGTCTTATTATTTGCGCGCACTCAAGGCTCCGACCTCCGCCTGTACGTTAGACTAAAAGCTCGCCTGCCACGTGTCGTCGTCGTCCTTAAACATACGCCCATTAAAAACCTCGCTTTTATCACCCGCGAAAACTAACGCCATCAAAACAAACATAAAGTCCCATACACATCATCCCATACCAGAAAAAAATTCTAAACTCGCGCGGGCAGCTGCGTAAAGCGAACACGATGAGATCATCTACTTACACACGCGATAGCAAGCGTGGGTGTGTGTGTGTGTGTTGAGGAGGAGAAGGAGACGAGAATCTCCCTCGCAAATCGCGCGAGAGCGTCTGATTCGAGGACCTTCGAGAGAGCGTATATATAGGGACGATTCCCCGAGAAGAATGAGTCGTTGGCCGAGCGGGGGAGTGCGAGGATTCCTAAGATAGTGCAGGAAGCGAGGGATATATAGGTGATTGGGACGGGATTTTCTACCCGAAGCGAATTTAAGAGTCGCAATTGCTGTTCCGACAAAATCGAACGCTTAGCTTTTACGAGTCGTCGACGGTGAAACGAGTAACATATATAATAATGTAAAAGAAACGATTAGATAATCAATGCGCGCGAACGAAGAATCCCCCATGTACGTGTATTATAATATGCTCTCGGTCAGACGGAACTATCCAAACGCGCCATTATCGCGATGGATCTCGTCGCCGATCGATCGCCGTCGTCGTGTGCGTGGTATCCGGCTTATTTAACCGTCCACAACGACGTTTTCATCTGTAAGAGAGCTTCTCTATCTCTCTCTTTCTGCGAAATATATCGCCGGTATAATGCACGCGGGTATACAGTAGTAAGTCAACGTCGCCTCGAGGGAGGTGCGGAAGAAAGTCGCGAATGTGGTGTAAAAATGCATGCCTCGGGGTGATGATATAGGTGTGCACGTGCTGTGCGCCTGTGTGAATTATTGACTTGAGGATCGTTTTTTATATAAAAGTAAATTTATATAGTGCATCCGATCATATACAGCCAATTGATTCGCATTTTACGAAACGGACTGCATTACTTCAGTCACAAATTCAAAGCTCTCACGCAAAAAAGAGCGTATACAAACGAGCCGCGCACTCGTCGCTCTTTTTGTAATGGAAATAAGTACACGCCGCGACGTCTCGTTGAAAAATTCATCGCCCCCGCGTTATAGCGGAGAGAGAGAGAGCCACTTTTCACCGGATTCGCGCAATGAACACACGCGCGCGAGTGGATTATTTGTATCCGTCGATGCGACACATTGTAATTCATACCGCACTGCGCCCGTGTACATATATAATATGTATGTTTGCTCGCATAGAGCGGTTTATCGTCGATGACAAGTTAACGAGTACAAGGTATATAATACACATGTGACGCTGTGGCTGTTTTTATTTTTAAAAGCGTGTATAGTGTGTAACTATCCCTGCGCGCGCGCGCCTTTTTTTCATCTCGTTGCGCGCGGGGCCATAAAAATAGCCATGAAACATCGATCTTTCGACATTTTTAAACGCGCCGTAATATATCGGCCTTTATCGAATATAATGCCCCTCGAAGAAGGAGCGACTCTGAGTCGTTTAATTGCCAAGTAGCCGAGAATCCGTGTGGCTACTGTACTTCCTCCTCCGCGCCTCCCGCGCGCGCGATAAAATAGCTAATTGTCATATTGCGGCTTGTAACGCGATATCAGCTCTGCTCTCGGGTAAAAATGTGTACACTATATATATACCTTGACCCAAATCGCGTCATTCGTAAATAATGACCGGAAACAAGAGACCTTCGCTTCCTCTCCTCGCGGAAAGAGGGAGAGATATATAACTTCTTTATTCCGCGAGAGGGACTTAAAGACGTACAAGAGAGAGCGTAATAACAATCTATTTTTCTTATCATATAAAATCCTACGCCAGAGAGAGAGAGAGAGAGAGAGCGAAAAAGAGATATTTTTCACCGATGCATTCTCACGGCGCTTAAGTTTCTCTCCCGCCGCCGTATAATACATTTATTTTGAAACTTATGGCCGCTGTTTGGAATTTATTATACGCGCGGCGCGCAAACGACGCGGTTGCTGTGTGTATATTCCGTAAGACACGAGGGTTTTATTGAAAAAAATTACCATTGTATCTTTTTTTATTGCTTCGTTGAAAGGAAAGGAGACAGCTGCGTTATAATTAGGAGACGAACGGCGCTAGGGGGATCGGAACGAGGCGCAATGAATGGCCGATAATTGAAGGTTACATCGGTGCCGCGCTGAATAACCGATTACGAGCATTGAAAACGCACACATGTGTCGATAGCGATACGTGAAATCAGCGCGCGCATTGAGCCGAGTCTTAATTTTCGTACACGTCGCGCGGTTCTCTCGTGAGGATAAACGAGTGCTGGGGGGTGACGGCGATTATGATGATGTCGATGTTGGGCGAATAATAAACACTCGTTATTATAAAACGAATTAGAGAAGTAAATTCCAAAATTAATGTTGATTTTGATTGCTCCCGGCCGCTCAATAAGTACTTCAAAACAAGTCAAAACCCTAGAAGCACACTGTGTCAAAGAAAAAAGAAAAGCGACCATCACGTTCTATAATATTCCCGCGTTAAGTCAGCAGCAGCACTTATTTGCATTAATGCGTTTTCCCCCCCGCATCGCATCATCCGCAATGCAAAACCATCGGGTGATGAAAATTTTCCTTCTCCAGCGGAAGAAAAACAGAGAGTAGCGCGAGCGCACGCAACTGCGGCGTTAGTGAGAGAGAGAGAGAGGAGGGCGACCAGCTGATTGGCGTTTGCGGACAATCAAAGCCGACCCTTCGGTGTCGAACAAACAGTCCCTCGCTGGAAACTACGGAATTCCATAAAAGTTGCACAGCGCCGGCGAACTCGATTAAACGCCGCCCATCATTTACATTTCGAGTTTTCATCGTCACTTCTTTTTTTTTGTTCGTCGTTGAGGGCGGAGAAGTGAGAGTAGGGCTGATGGAATTTTTATTTCAATTCGCGTGACGATAGTTCGCAGGGCGGAGAGAGTTAGTAACTGGCCGACGGGGTTGCGTCGTTTAGGGCGCCGATAAAGCCCCAAAGTACACAGAAGAGGCTCGCGAGGTGTATATATATAGTTTATTATTACCGGGGATTAAGTGCGCGTGAGTAACGTCTTCCCGGTAGGCAATGGTTATCATATACCCCGCCCTTAGAGAATATCGTTATAATTAGGTTAAAGGAAACTACACGCTTTTTTTCAATTTCTCAGGCGAGTGCGCACACATAATTAGAGGAATAACCGAAGCGGATACGTTGCCGCGAGAACCGATCCAATCCGCGCAGCCAGTCGCTGCGCCGTAAAAACGGAAAGCAGCTTTCCTCGAGCGAAAGCCGTTCTTTTAAAATTCGGAATTGAAAGTTCGAGCGAGAGTAGCCCGTAAAAAACTCGCCCGCGCGCGCTTTCGTCAAACATTTCTTCGGGCGGGGCGAGGCGCGAGATTGTGTTTGGATTAATGAGACGAGCGCGTCGAACGATGGTTTTGGAGAATAAGTTTTTTCAATGCGATTTTAAATTTCAATTTAAAGTGTGAACACTTTGCAAGGATTGTAATAAATAAATATGCTAAACTAAATGTATAACTATACTAAATGTATACTAAAAATGTTCTAGATTGGGGGACAATTTTAATCAATCATTCTTCCCCTAATATATATTTTTAAAGTGCCGCAGCTCCTCTATTTCCGTTGCAAAAAGCCAGCGGCAAATTCTAAATTACGCTGGATACTAAAAGGATAAGCTCAAATTTAAAAAAACGATGTCGCACGCGGCATGTTACACATGCACGCTATATGTATTTTCTCGAAAATAAAAATGAATTTTTCAAGCTTTATTTTCTAAATATAAATCATGATATATACGAAAAGAAAAAGTAAAATGAAAAAACTTTGATTTAATATATTCAAATTTTCAGAATAGCGTTGTATAATTACAGCGATCTTATCCTTCGCATTCATACCTAACGAGATTTCAGACGGAACAATAGAAAAGACAACCGACTTCATCATATTTTATATGTATAAAACGTAGTCGAGCAGCCAGCGCTGGCGCGCAGTTCGCGTTTATAAATAGTAAAACACTGGGATACAGGCGTCGGGGGCGCTCACTCTCGCATGCGCGTACCATACCATCGGAGTGTGTATAAAATTCTTCGGGAATAAAAATAGAGAAATTCGACTCGGTAAGGAGGGGAAAAAAGGCACTTTCTGAAGCTAACTAGATGTATTTACGCCGCGTCGTCTAATTTTGCGCTCGCGCGTTTGCTGCTGCGAGAGCCAGTAATTTACGTCTTATCTGCGCCCTGCCCGTTATTTTCTTTTTTTTAATTTACGGTGAACACTGCGGGATGAGCGGAGGTTTACGCCAAACGCGTTCTTTAAAATTTAATCAGGGCGCAGGTAGTTTCTATTGATTGGTCATTTATTTTTGAGCTTCGATGTGAAAATATCGAAAGTACATGCATGCATATTTAATATTTCAACGTATAATTAATTTAAATTTGAATTTCGTTGCGTTATAGTTACATTCAAAATTTATATCAGCTAATCACGATGCTGTAAATTGCATTAATAATTAATTTTGCTCAGGTATGTCTACTTTTAGATTCGACTTGTACCAGTATATACCAGCGTTAATTTACCATTTAAATTTTCGAAATTGATCTAATAAATTATTTAGATAACCGAAGCCCAAGGGTAATTTATGTTAAGCAGAATATTATTAAATTACAATTATTCGGTCATTTTCTCGTCTTTTCGCGACATTATACACTATGCGACGAATTCAAGTAGTAACATCCGCACACGACCAGCCGCCACCTAACCCTCGCTTATTCAAACCCCTTTCCTCTTAAGCGCGCCATCATCCGCTCACCTCCTTCAAAATCCCAATTATACGGCACAAAACAAGGCGACTCTACGTTATACTACACGAGAGACAAAAGAGCATCAGGAAAAAAGGGCATCTCGCATAGAAAAATAGCCGGCGAGTGCACGCTACACAGCACAGCGAGAAGATTCGAGGGGGGGGTAGGTAGCCCCGAGGCGACGGCGCTGTGTATAGCCTTGAGAGAGTAGCGCGGCGTGTGCATGCTCTACGGGGCTTTGACGCGCTCTGCCGAGCGTGTATGGCTCTGTATAACGCCGAGGCGACGTCGTCGTTCTACGCCGTGTGTCGAGTTGCTACTTTGCGAAGAAGAAGAGAGGCACGCGCTCGAGCCCGATAAGATTAGCCAGATATATATGCGCAAATCATGTGTATAGGTGAGCGAAACTACGAGCATTAAAAAAACACGACTTACATATATGCGAAAGTCAACAGGTATACGTATGTACGTACACGCGCGTCGAGCGCTAACGAGTTCAGCGCGCGATTTCGCTATTTGCGTCGCGCCGTAGGGGACGACGAGACGAGAGTCAATTGTGACGACGACGACGACTGCAAGTTTAGACAATGGCGGCATTCAGAGCCGCTCGTCGCGCCGGGATATATAAGTTCGAAAAGCGAATAATGCCGATACAATGGGGCAAACGCGAGGGAGTAAAGTGGGAAGACGGCATTGTGCGGCGAGAAAGAGAGGTTTTCTAATGTGCCCGTGATTATCCCGCGGGTGGATTTAATTCTGGGAATATAATTTCAAGAGGTCGAAGGAATTGCCGTTAAGTTGAACGAATTAGTTGAGCTTAAACGTAAGTCGAAATGTATATAAGTGCGGGCTATAAAGCCGCCGCGCGACACGTTTATTCGCAATGAAAAACTCGCTTTTATATGCGCGAGCATCGATTCTCGCCGTGTCGTCAACAATAGTCGTGTATACATATATACACCGTGACGTATGTGTATATATAATGCAACACGAGAAGAGTCATATGCGCACTGTGAAAAAGAAAAACGAATGTATCAGCGGCATCCGATGAAACGATTAATTTACTTATCTCGTCGCGCAAGCTCCGCTGCAGGATTGATTACTGCGCGCGTGCGGAGCCGATTGACCGAATTGCAGCATTCATTCGTCTCTCGCGCATATAACGCGCGATTACACTTTTCCCCGAGCTTGTTTGCTTATCCGCGTGTATGTCGATCTCTCTCTCTCCACCTTTTTTTTTTTGTTTCACGTGCGCGCGATTTTTCGCTGTTTGCGATGCGCGAATATTTGTCCGTTTGATCGACGTTCCGCGCGGCTGTAAAACTCGTGTAATATAGGTTGATGCAAACAAGCGAGATGCGCGCTGTGTGATTTCCGATACGATTATATCGTGTATACTGATGTATATTTTTAATGTTGATGATAATAAGCAGTGTATTTAGATTTTAATGCGAATTTATTACTTCCCAAACACTTCGGCGCGGGTGCGCGCCTGATTTTACGAATCGCGATAAAAACTCCCGCTCCTATACACTTCATTACGCAAGTAGTAATCGCCAATTTACCATTTTACGACGTACATATATATCCCGGACGTAAATATAAACTTCTCTCGCGTCGGCGGGTATAATTGGCTGATCCGATTACGAAGCACACAGCCCCGGCTCTGTGTCTTCGAATTATTAACGCGGGATTAAAAATTCCGACCGCGTGCGCCTCGTTTCTTGAGAGAATCTTGACAGCGGGACGTGCGCACACATTTTTCCACGCAAACACGAGCGCGAGATAAACTTCTGCTCTATTATACCTTTTTCCCCTTTTTTTCGGGCTGATTTATATTATGGAGCTCTGGAGAGAGAGAGAGGAAGAGGCAGAGTCGCTGTTTATGTTTGGCCGTACGGCTTAATTTTTCGCGCGCGTGTATCAGCATTCGTCAAAAAGGGAGATAGGATATGGGAGGTGTGTAATAGGTATACGGCTCTTTTTTAAAATATATATACGGCGAGAGGTAAGTGGTTGCGCGGAGGGTCGCGACGTGGACTATTACTCTTTTGTGATACGAGAGAATACGTTTACATTATATGTAATACTGTATTTGTCAACTTGTGTTTTACACATTTAAAAATACATTTCTTTTAATAAACCATAAAATTACTCGAAAAATTAAACAATCATCCAAAATGCCCATCAAACCATCGCCTTGTTTCCCCCCAATCGGGCATTCGCCGAACAACAGCCTGTCCGCCACGTAACGCCTGCTTATTCACCCATCCATCATTCACCCATCAGCCACGAACGTCCATTATCATTCGCGGTGAATGCAAAGTCTTAAAATGTTCCCGCCGCGTTATGCAACCCCGTCGCGCCTCTTACGTACCCGAAAAATCCAAACCCGGGGGCTATGTGTCTTTCTCGTTACGTCAAAGCGAGCCATCCGTGACATGATGCGCCTTTGCCGGATAAAGGTGAGAGCATGGGAGAGACAGAAGGGACAGTATATTATATTTAGACGCCGTCGTCTAGGATGAAAATTTTCACTGCTGCGGTGTATCCGGAAGCGCGGCGTTCTCATAAATGAATATTCATCGCGCGGGGCCGACTTATAAAAGCGTGCGATAATGTATGGTAAAGCGCGTATTACACGCGTCTTCTGTGTCGACAACCCGCGGAGAGTATAGAAAAAGTTTAATCTCGTCCCGATCGACTGCAGTGAATCTTTTATATTGTTCGCCTTTTATTGCGCGTCGTTTCGGGTTAGCGAAAAAGTCGTTTCCCAACTCTCCTCCCCCGACTTTAATTTACAGTAAATATATACGGTTGCAGACAGGGCGAAATTTTTCATCAAATTCCGCGCGTATAACCGTGTTCTCTCTCTCTCTCGCTGCATTGTTATTCAGAGGAGATATCATTTTTCCCTCCGACAATATATGGAGTGTAGCGCAGTGTGATGCGAATGTAAGATTTTTCCTTGAATTTTAACGTATGTGTCTGTGTATCGGAACGATGATATATGGTGATAAAAAGCAGCAAGCTTTTATTTACATCCGACGGCGTCTATAATTAACAGAGAGAGAGAGCAAACATTTTTATACTCCTACAAACAATCGCTGCTATTTAAAAGAAAAAGCTACACTCTTTTTCCCATCCCCGCAGCTGCGCACAAATTGACAAAATAAACAAGCCCCTCCGCTAAAAACCGTCTTTATACACTCAACCACGTCATCTCCGACTCCTCGCGCGCCCCTTCCAGCCAACCACACAAAATAAACAAGCTGCTCTCTCTCTCTCTCTCTCTCTCTCTCTCTGAAAATCAAGGTCCCTCTTATCTCCGCCGAACTCCATCACTTCTCTCTCCCCCGCCCGCGCCGCCACATAATACGCGGGATATATAGCGTAAAAACAAAACGGACCGCGCTCACGCATTGTGGAGGAACGGCGAGGACGTGTGGGCGCCTGCCGCGCAATGCAGATGAGTTTCAAGGTTGCGGAGGGAGGGAGATGATCTTTTTATTCGCGTAATAATGCGCGCCCTGATTGTATGTATGTGGGATTGTATTTTTAGTTGGCGATTGTTTGCCGAAGTTTTATATATTATAATGGCGAATTCGTGCGTGCGGCTGCGCTCGGGGTGTTGTGTTGTTTTTTTCCTATTGATTCGTCGCGTTTTTGTTTTTCTCCCAGCGGCAGCTGTACTGTGTACAGATGTAAAATTTTCTATGTTTTTCTTACTCTTTGTGAAAAAGTGAAATAAAAAAAAAAAGTTTGTTTTTCCTTATGTTATCGTAATACGCAGAAACGTCGAAATGTTTACGCTGTCGTTGATGTTTTTTCAAAGGCAAAAAGTTCCGTTATGTTTTCTCTTTCCCCACTATGTATATACACGTATAAAACTAGCGCAATTAGCTGTTCTAGAAGACACGCGACCCGATGTTTTAAAATCGTAATTGTATTTCGCGCTAGTCGCCGCGAGGGCTGCTGCTGCTGCTCTTATTCTTTCTTAAAATAAAGTTTTTAACTTTTAATTGAAAAGCGCATTATTCATTCGCGCGCCCCACCACCGCGTATATGGTTTCTGCGTTTGTTCAATTTTTTTTTTCATTCGCGAAATTTAATAAAAAAAATGCAAAAATTTTTCCCCAGACATAATAAATATATATCGCGTCACGGGTTATAAATGTTTTATATATACGCCTCGCCGCGTTCGCGGCCTCATTATAAAAACACATCCATAAAATATAAATGTCACATTGTCGGTTTCGAACTTATGAGAAAAGAGTCCATAAAACTCTCGGTATAAATATTAATACCCTCGCTCATGGGTAATTAAAATATCAATTTATCCTCGATACGTCAATAATGACCGATCCCGAAGGGCGCGTGTAACGAACTCCTCTCTTCAATATATTCCGGGACAGCAGC
>JAPYZP010000634.1:0-22389 GCA_030522985.1 Torymus sinensis | reverse complement strand
GGGAGAGGGAGGGGGGGAGAGAGAGAGAGAGAGAGAGAGAGAGAGAGAGAGAGAGAGAGAGAGAGAGAGAGAGAGAGAGAGAGACGAGTAGTACGTTGACCTAGAGGATGTGACGCGCGATACAATTTCCTCTGGCATCAGTCGTTCGCTACTCGCTGGCACGTAAGCATTGTCGGAGCCTTTCGGACAGTTCGGTTTGACTTCTTGGATTTGGAGTTCATCTGATTGAATGGCATTTACCTAAGATTCAGGTAAGAAGTGCAGGTGTTGGCGATTTGACCTGATGTGATGTATTTTGAAACAATATAATTTTATTTATCAATGTTTTTGATTTAATAACGTTTCCATTTGAATTTTGGTTGATATATTTTTTATTATTTCAGACATGACTTTTGCATCACTGATGCCGTTGTGGCACTTTATTTGCATTACTGGTATATTATTTCTCACTTTTACATTCGTAAAAGCCAATGAAAAAGCCGGAGGGAAGACGGTAATGCTGAAGAATTGCCACTGTACTTGCTACGATGACAGTAATGTGCCACATCCGGATATATGCGATAGTATGATATTTTTCAAAACACTAAGTTACAATTTTTCTGTTTTATTTCTCTTATCCACACGAGTACTCAGTAATATATAACTCTCGTTTAAAAAACGTACTTTCAAAAATAACTTGGCATGACGTTATGTTAAGATTTTATGACGCGTGCCTTTCTAAATTATTTCGATAGTTCATAACGCGAAATATAAGGATAACTTTGTCAACATATTTTGTTTGTGCATCATTTACAAAATCTCGCTTTAAAGCTAAGCGAAATTGCTGAAATAGTACAGATACATAAAACATTTATGCAACACTTTCGGCTACATGTAAACTTTAAAAACGATAAAGGAAAACTATCGGTAAATTCCCGATGAGACACATTTACGCGGAAGTTGTAGCAATGAACGACTAAGTACCACTGTTAAAGAACTATTCTATAACTTTCGAGCACTCTCTGCAATTGGATTGTTTACTTCTCCCGTGACTTATCGGACGCTATTTCGTTTATAACGTGTCCCTATATGCATTCGGTTCTAACGCGTATAGTCCAAACCATAAATTCGATAATCACGATACCTCCACTATCCTTTTATAATGGACTTTTGCAACGTTATAGCTCGGGACCTCATTCATCGCATCTTTTCGAAACATTTAATCCCACATTGAAACCATCAACCGATGATTTCAGTTACCACACGCAACATCAGTAAAGCATACACGGACCCGGATCTGCGCTTCGTGACGCGAGCCGAGTGGAACGCCCGACCGCCGGTGAGACCGCTGGTGGACCTCGAGAATCCGCCGGCCAAGTACGTGGTGATCAGCCACACGGCGACGAAGAGCTGCTTCACCAAGGCCCAGTGTCTGCCACACGTCCGCTCGATTCAGACGTTCCACATAGAGTCGCACAGCTGGCTGGACGTCGGTTACAACTTCATGGTGGGTGGCGACGGCCTCGTCTATATAGGCCGCGGCTGGGACAAGCAGGGCGCGTTTACGCATCGACATCACGAGAGCACCATCGAGATCTCGCTCATAGGGACGTTCAGAGAGGCTACACCGACCGAGACGCAGCTCGCCACGACGAGGAAGCTCCTGAAGGTCGGCATTAGAGAGAACAAGTTGGCTAAGAATTATCAGCTGTGGGAGCAGAAGCAGATGGGCCTGCCCAGGATCGAGAGGCTCGGCGATCATCTCTATGAAATTATCAAGAAGTGGGAGCATTATGACCCAACTGATCAGAGCTAACGAGGCACAGCTCGTATACTCTACCAAGTTTAAGATTTTTTTTTTTACGTTTGTACGTTAAGATTTTATTTGGATATTCTGTGTTGCTCTGATAGATCGAATCGGCAAAAAAGGTGAAAGAAACGTTTCGACTTTTGTATTTTTGAAATAGAATCGAAAATCTTATTGTCAACACTTCTTGAAAAGAAATATTTTATTTTTAATTTAAAAAATTTTAAATTTTTCATGTTTAATTAAGTATATGTTACAAATTTATGGTAGAAATCTTTTTCATCTAATTCTAATTTAAAGGTAATAAGATAAAACACGTTACAGTTTACTTATTATTGTATGCAATAACGCTTTTGAATTTTAAATGCTTGTATTATAGCTTCATTTTGCACATATTATACAGAGATTAAACTTTTCGAAAATTCGAGCATTGTCCTATTTCGCGTATTTGTGCATGAAATAAGGTACAATGTGCAAACAACAGATCGTTTCAGTATCATTAATAGCGATTGTTGCATTTAAATAATCGCGCAATCAATTTCAAATTATGTCTATTACAATGAATAGGGCGTGTGAAAGGATTAATGGAATGATTGAAACCAACGAAAGGTATTATGAATTACATGCTCCAATATTTAACAATGTTCCCCACTAACTCATGATGAGAACGGATTAAATTGAAAAAGAAATTAAATGACCGTAATATAAGGATAATATATTGTTACTGCATTTAGCCATTTTCATATTTTTATTTAATCTGATGTATCTGCAGAATGTGGAACGAGAAGAAAATTAAATACATGAATACAAACAAAAGTTAAATGAATAATCCCAAAAAGTGTAATTGTAAACTTTTTCTTTAAAAAGACTGAATATTTTCTCTAACTACCATTCTGAATATAAACAGTTGTTAGTTATGTTTCGTACCCATTATTTACTTTAGTAAGAATAAGGAGAATATATAAACAATATGTTATTGAATGACATATGTATTATTTAAAGTAATTGAATAAAATTGGTTTTTATTAAAATAAATCTTTGGAAATTATAATTTTTACATATTTAAAGTATATTATTTGAATGAATATATAAAATATTAGGTTTTATATATCAGCTTCTTTTTAAGCATATCATAGGGTAAGTATGCCAGTTATTGTGCCCCCCTAAGCAGACGACAAGTTTCAGTTACTGGGCATTTGAAGGGGTGCAAAAATCCAGTAACTGGTGAGGCACACTTCCTCTACAGGAACTTATTCAAGGGTTAGTTGACTATTTTACATTGCTATTTACGGCAGTTTTCGCCTTTTCACATCTCTTGCACTACAGCCTCGTATCGTGCAGCTACCCTTTTTCTTCATATCTCACGTAAAATTACCCATTTTTTCGCTAACATTTTCTAATTTATTCGTCAAGGCTATACAACATTCTATAAATTCTTATCAAGGTTGAGTTCGACCGCGACCTCTTTCGCTTCTCTCTCTCTCTCTCTCTCTCGCTCTCTCTCTCTCTCTCTCTCTCTCGTGCCCTTTTCATCCTCTCTTCTCTAGGCAAAGAAAGTTCGCGAGGGAACGACATGAAAAGTCTATTTTGGTGGACGGATGTTAACTAGATAATAAAGATGTCGTCTGGACATCTGTTGCACATAACCAGCGACTATGTACTCCCGTAATACATCCATTTATCGTTCTCAGTTTATTTATCAATCTAGAAGTTATCTGATATTTCAAATATTTTTTAATATACTTGGATAAAAATTTAACGTAGATAAAATGTAACAGTGAATTAAGGTAGTTCTCTAATATATCAAACAGTGGTTTTCGAAAGTAACAAAATTCTAACGTGTTCTTTAAAATCTAAATAATGTTACTCTATTTTTTTAAATATAGGTTGCCAACCTATTTTTCAAGAAAAACATGATAGAAAATGGTTACTTTTACATTGAGAGTAAATGACGCCATATAACTTATAACTGGAAGTAATAGTATTACTTGATAAAAAAATGGGTTTTCAAAAAGAAAAACGTAGCTTATGAAAGATGAAATTCAGCTCTTTCTTTTAACTTTATCAAATATATGTCAAGCCGACCTTTTTAAAACGATATGAATGATTATAAACACAAATAGCAGACGACATGCAAGAGAGCGAGAGAGAAAGAATGACGCATATGGTATAGTTTGTGCTCTCGCTGAGCGCACAAGCTATAACGCGTTAGAGAACCAACTTAATGTTTTGAAATTTTTCAACTTATGTTACAAGTTTTAATTTCACTAATTTAGTAACAATTTCTAGTGAAACTCTGTCGTTTTACTTTCGTCTAGTATATTCATTCAATAATATTAAATAATTAATCAATATATGAAAAAGTAAACAAGAATTCCATGATACCATTTGAAGATACTGCTATAAAAAAAAAAAAAAAAAAAATTGGTGGTTTCCACGCAGCCTCTTGGAATAGCGCGTATCCTCCACACCTTTATTTTCCATTCCTATATTATTACATCATATCTAAGTATAATTTTTCCCTGAAGGACCTCTCTTTTTTACTTAGACTTTTTCCCTACCTAATCTATCCCGCATTCGCTCATAGGGTTATGCCTGTGGGGCGGGGAAAACCTATAGGCAAACCACGTGGGATAAATCCTAATTAGGAAAACCCGCTCCGGGATGGTCGGTGTATTGGAATAATTCAGTTTGGATGTCTAGGTCACACATTCCGTAGGCTTAGAACACGAAAACTGTATTTATCCACACCTCCCGCTCAGTTTGTAAGAAGGCAATGTCAACACCTAACGCGGTCACCGATCCAAGTACTACTGACCGCGCCCAATGCTGCTTAACTTCGGTGATCGGCCGAGGTGGCGACTGCGCTACCTGCCAAACTGTCGTTAGTGAAGATACTGTTATAGTAATCTCAGAACCACCAAACAGTAAACAAGTTCTTACTTTAAATCTTGCCATTGTAAAAAAAGTTATCCCTATTTTATTTTACAAATTCACATCTTGTACATTTAAAGTACAATATCAAAATTACAAATAATTTTAGTATCATCAAGATTAATGGGTATATTTAAATAAGCACACAATCAATTTCGGATTCAACTGATTACAGTTGGACATCAGATTACATCAAAAGGTTAAATGAAATAATCGGTATGATGTGGAAATTCTGTAAATTACATGTTCTACATTCCAGCGATTTCAACTAGAAATTCAATCGTTCTCATTGATTGTACATGCTTGTATAATACATTTCAATTTGTAACGTTTCCATTTTCGATTGAAATATCACAATGTTATACCTAATCATTCACCACCCATATTTTAAAAACAGCAAACATCAACAAAAAAGGCTATAAACTCATAATTCTGTTGTTCAACGTATACCCGGCTACTATCCGCAATAACTTACGTCTTCTTACCCCGATATCTCTACGGCTCTATACACGCCACGTGATAAACATACCCCCCGCACAGCCTCCTCTACATCTCGCTCTTCCACGTAAAGATATCAATTTTTTCGCGAACAATTTCTAATTTATTCGCCAAGGCTATCCGGCGTTCTATAAATTCTTATCAAGGTCGGATTCGATCGCGACCTCTTTCACCCTCTCTCACTCTAGGCAAAGAAAAGTACGCGCGCGCGATGTGAAAAGTCTATTTTAGGGGCAACGGATAACTCGATAATAAAGATGCGCCACTGGCTGTGGATATCTGTCGGCGGTGCTGCTGCTGCTGCTGCTCGGCGACGGATTTTTCACGGTCGGCTGCTCGCCGCAAATAACCGCCGCGTATATACGTGCATCTCTGCGTTGTTGTGCATGTGCTCGGGATTGTTTGTGTGTATATGTGTGAGCTTTGGCTGGTTTTCGTATGTCTTTTGTTGTTGTTGTTGTGTGCGGTTCTTTGGGGTTTGAGCTTCTGGTAAATTAGAACAAAACTTTGGAAAAAGTGGTGGAATATGTGGAGTTTTATTTCACATCAGGAATAAAAATGAGCTCGTATTTTTCAAAATTCATAGTGCAGGGCGTTTACTAGGATTCATTTTAAATGAGTGTAAATATTGAAGATACTTTTTCAAATATAAAATTTTTATTTAACTTTAAATATTCATTTTTCTATTTGTGCCCAGCAGAAAATATGCTTTACTTCAAGTAAATTTCTGATCAAAATATGTTATGTACATTTTCTGAGGTATTAGCGTACATACATACGATAATTTAATATTTGATAATCTAGAAATTAAATATTTATATTTAAATTAAGACAGGTTGTGAATAATAAATTAAATTTCCTAGTTATTAAATATTAATTAGCCTAAAAATTAATATTTCATCGACCTACGTGTACGCATTGCCCACGCGAGAATGAAAATTATGAAATTTCCCGTAAGAACAAATATACACAATAACACGGCGCTTTTACAATTGAGGAGATAATCCATCCGCATTAAAATGAATATTAAACGCCCATTCCGTGTGTGTGTGCTTTGATTCTCGCGCGATATTCACTCTGGCGATTTTCATTGTTTTCTAAAACAATGGCTCTACAGTAGGCGAAAATTTGATCAAACATTTTTAAACACACATATAATATACGTTATATGGCAGCGGTAAAGAGATTCCCGCCTAAATGGCGAGCGACAGAGCGAAATGTTCCCGGCTTCATAATTAATTGCTAATTCATTTAATATTATTCAGCTGAGTGGTTTTACGCGGTTTTAATGCGAAATGTTCGCCCGCCTCGGGACTCCTCGGCGGCCGTGAATTTTAAATGGAGCCGCTCTCTCTACCTCTGCCGTGGGTGTGAAATAAAAAACTTACGCGCGGCCCGCTAAAATGTTCATACCTTGTCTCGGGCTCCTTTCTTGATTTCGCTTGAATTTTTTAAAAGCGCCTCGCACTCCCGTATGGCCGCCCAAGCTCTAAGCTTTTTATTTCCTAGTGTGTATATTTCACGAGGGGGAGAGTCAGGGAGTGCATTTAATTTTATTTCATTCTTCTTCTTAAAAATACATGCGGGACAAAGTTGTTTGAGGATGTAATGTGTAGCCGAGAACGGGGTAATACCGCTCACCACCTTTTCTCTTTTATATTTGTACTCGCATTTGTCCGTGCAGTGTATTAACGTCAATATGATATACCGTTAAATTTACGTTGGAATTACAACTATTTTTAATTACTTAAAATAGTAATTTCAAATTTCGGTTCTTTTAATCTGGATTTGAGCTATTGAATAAGGATAGAGTCATAATTCTTCGTACTATTTAATAATTCATCTTGTTTTCTGTTAATATTATTCCTATCTGTGAAGTTTTCATTCAGTCTGTAGCTTCAAAGTATTACAAATTCAAAATGACTTTCTGTAAAACAGATCGGCATTACCCAGTTTTTCCCTACCCGTCTTTGCGGAATTGTTCAGAATAATTCAAAATGATTCTAGAAAATAATTAGTATATTTTGTATATCGTTAAATTTCTAAAGGGAAACATTTATAGATACAAGACGCGAATCTCCAGTCATTAAAATTTGAAAACAACAATAGGAATATCAAGTGAAATTCTCGAGATTAGAACTGACATCTGTAAAAAAAAGCGCAGCAGTGGTTTCATGCGCTCCCAGTCAAAACGCCCAGTCGGAAGTTACAGACATTTTTATTCGAAAAAGATCAAAAGTTATGTAACGAAAAATCCGCGATACAGCGAAGGGCAAGCGCGCCGAACAGAAAATTTCAATTTCGAAAAAAACATTCAATCACTCGTGATCGACAGCGCCCCGAATAAAGTAGAACAATCGCGCGCTTGCATCTCGCGCATCGAATCCCATACGCCACGCGAGCGTAGCGAATCCGGCAACTCTATATTCCTGCATCCGCGTGCGCTCGGAATTTGACGTGGCGAAACAAGACTATTATATAGTTGAGAGAGAGAGAGAGAGCGCAAAAAACATCGGCGGCCGCGTAAAGACGGCGCGTGGCGCGAAATTGCGTTTCCGCTTTTTCTCTTTTGGCTTTTCAATTCGTCGCACGCGCGCGCTGCGCGTGGGCTAGATTAAAAAAGTGTCGCGTGAAACACGAGTATAAAACACTCGTTTTTTCGGCCGAGTCTTTCCATAGGTGGAGACGAAAAAAAAAAGAAAGAAAACTGTATAATGAAGTGACACGCAGCGGCCGGAAGAGAATCGAATCTGGCTTTTCGGCCATGCGCGTGCATTTAACGCATGTCGCGCGCGCGCGCCAAATATTTTGTAACCGTGTGCGAGTAGTACGCGCGAAAATGCCCGTATTATTTCGAGCGTGTTTTTCGCCCTTTTGTCAGAGGGAGTCGAGTGGGTATATGCCGGCGCGCTCGTTATACGCGCGTCCGTGTCCCGTATATGGGCCATTCCGTGCGAGAGGACTTTTGGGTGACTAGGCTCATTATTCGGGTGTAATCGAGGACCGCGGCTTTCGAATTCTATTGTTGTGACTTTTGGTCCTATTTCGAGGACGCTTTATGGGTGGGACACACGTTCGCATGGATTTCAGGATTTATTTTGTTTTTCGGGAATTTCTTTCCAAGAGCATATATTCGATAATTCTAGAGAATTGGAAAAATAACGAGACGAACCTTTAAAAGCCTTTTTCCTATATTTCAAGCTAATACTTTTTATACCTCTAAACCATTGAGTCGTTTATTATCTGGATATAGTTCCTTGCTTGCGCTATATGCGATCATTGATCTGTAAAAAATTGCTTTGAAAAGGTAGTTCGGATTTTAAAAACGTTGATTGTAGGAAGGATTGAAAATTTTCTAATTGATCAATTTAAGGAGAAATCCTTTACATGCCCATATGTGCAAAATCTCCTGGTATTTCCGAGGGAATCTCCCATTTTATATACACAATGCCGAAGCTTTTGACGTTTTATACTTCGAAATGCCGGAGTTTTCTGTATATCGGCGAAATATTTGAGCTTTGGTTATGTAACGGGCATATAGAAAAAAAAAAAGTTATCGCGATGCGAATTCGAATGGGCTCCCGGGGCGAAAGAGGGAGGAAAAGGGAGATAGAGAGGTGTACGAAAAATAAAGAATAGAGAAAGCAATTTTACTTTTTTGCGTGAAAGATTCGTTTCGACGGAAAGGATTATATACACTGGCATTCAAAAGGATTTCCCTTTCGAAAAGTGTGCAAAAAATATTTTTTCCTATATATGAATACAAGGGTTTCCATGAGAATTATATTGGAATTTTTTGAGTATTTAAGAAAATAGCTTTTTCGAGAGTCGTGGCACATATTTTTAATCCGAATCGCTAAATATTTTTATTTTTCAGTATTAAAGAACGGCTTAATGGAATAGAGACCATTTTCCAGTTGCTTATTTTAAAGATGAATTTCAAAATATTTTCCAATAAGGGAACATTATTGAGTTTCATGAAGAAGTTTGCGATTAATGAAGAAATTGTGTTTAGACCTTTATGTGTACGAAATGTTTGCAAAAGTCAATATATCGTATGGAAATGAATTCTTATAAAAATACTGTAAATATAGCGTACTGAATATTGGTTCCCTTTACATTTTTAACAAACTTCTGTAAATATTTTAGATGCATAGGTACATCATCTAGCTTTATGTAAACTCGAGGAAAGAGGAAGTCTCTCATAGAGTCTATACAAACCAGTTCTTCAAAGGTGTATATACTTTTGAAAAAGAAAAAGCTGTAAAATGGTCTCGGTATAAATATATGCAAATTATCATTGTTAAGAGGGTAATTCTATAAAACTATCCTTTTGTTTTTAGTATAATAGGTTAGAAAGTAAAAAAAAATAAACGTATCCCTAACATTTACTCATATTAATAAAATAAACCTATCACTTTACTAAATTTCAATTTAATAACTGTTTACAACATCACGAAATACTGTAAATTTTCATCGGCATCTCTCAAGCTGCACATTAAAAACTAGGAGCACGCGTAGCCAGCAAATCTCACACGAACCCTCGCACTGGAAACATCAAAGCGCCGTCGCCGTCGCCACTTGTCAACCGCCGCTCATCACCCGCGAATTTCCCTCCCACACCTCCGGCAATTGTCCTCGAGGCGTGCGCGAGCCTCTTCATGTTTTCCGGCGACAAGAGCAGCCGCCTCCGACGGCCCGCTGAAAACTCACCTTGGCACTTTTGCGTGCGGGCACTCGCACTCGTGTGAAATCGATTCCTCCTCCTCTCTCTCTCTCTCAAACTCAGCGAGTTTTACGAGGCACGACAGTCCTTGGTAATTGGAAGCGTGGGAGCGCGCGCGCGGGCGAGAAATTTACTTGGACTGTAATTTTCGGGGGCATTCGCGAGGAAAATCAGCGGGCGACGCGGGGGGTATTCATTTATTAGGCTGTCGGTGGGGCTGCCGGCTTTCGCCGAATTCCACGAGAGTGCGAGAGGAGGCATGAGCGTTCTAGTTTGCGGTGAGTGGGCTGGTGAGCCGCGCGCGCGCGCGCGTCGCGCTCTACTGTGACTTATGAGAAGGATTGGCGGCGCGTCCGGGACACACGAGTATGTTTAATTGAACATTTGATTTTTCCTTTCGAGGAGGACACGGCGAAAAATTGGCTCGTTGTGCTCGAGATTTTAAGTTGATTAAGGTTGAAGTATAGCGCTTTTGGTAAAGGTTGATGGAAGCTTGCTGGTATATTTTATCGATTCGGTATACGTTCAGCAAAATCAAACACGGTGCTCAATATTTTATTTGATCGTCTCTATTCAGTATTACCATATTAAGATCAAACATTTACATTTGTTATATTACGTGAATTATAGGGTTTTTTCCGAATTCGTTATATCAAGTGGCTTTACAATCAGTGGATATTTTATTAATTTTCAAATAGCAGTTTATCGCTCATGCATATACTCGCAGTCGCTACAATTCGCTGAATATTCATCGGCTCTAGTGATATTTGACTAATTTAATCTCTCTTGATAACGCACTCTTGACAAAATTTTATATTCCAAATCCAGCATTTGCATGAAAAAAATATTGTTTATGGAATCAAAATTATACGGTTCGCCGTTGAATACATTATATAAATCTGTGCTTTCCCGTTATTTCAAACATTCGTTATCGTTACAAAGAATATAATGCATATACTTTTTTCCAAATATTCCACAAAATAAAAGCCTGCAAATCAAATACTATGAAAAAAATTTTCTACTTTCATATAAAATACCCCTTCATTACAAACTCCTTAATCCCCTTATATAAAAAGCCATTACCCCTTTCACCATATTATTATCCTTACGTACGCCGAGCGACAAAAAGCTCGCGATGGCAATCTCGACGCGCGCAGATTTTTCGCCGAGATCATGCCGCAGCTAGCGCGCGCACATATCACAGGCCCGCCGGTAGCGGTGCAAACGCGCAGCAGGAGTCCGCGCACGAAAGCCCCGAGTTTATATGCTCTCGATGAGGTCTGAATAATCGCCTACTGCCTCTGCCTCGGCTCGGCTCGATTCGAGTTACAGTCTTGCGCGCGGCCGGCCGGGTAGCGCGCGGCGACGGCGTAATTCTAGCGGCGGTGGAGCGCGGGCTCGTCCTAATCAAGGCAATCATCGGCGCGGCTGATAACGAATAGTGGCCGATCGATGCCCGATAATTCTCGTACCTGTGCGCCGACCCAAGTTTTGCACGTGTGTGTGTGGGTGGGTAGTGGGGAGAGAGGGAGAAAGAGAGAGAGGGAGAGAGAGAGTTTCCAACGATTATTGGCCAAATTAGATCGGGCGACCCGATAAGCCAACTGCAGTTCCGGCGGCGGCGTTTCATTAGAGATATTAAAATGATAAGTTGAGGTAGCGGTCTTGGACGATTGAGGAGGAGAAATTCTTGGGCAAGTATGTTACAGGGATTTTTCGGCTGGTTTTATGTCTATTCGCGTCTAGTTTAGAGGGTTATGAAAGTGTTGAGGGCATTAAAGTTATCTTGATTAAAAGCATTAATTGCTTTAAATTCGTTGTTCTTTTAACGTAGTCGTAACCCTGCTGGAAATTGTCAATTTTTCTCCCATTTGTGAAACGATTTTTCGAACTTTTCTAGTTATTTTATGGCGAGTTGGCCGAAAGCAGGGAATCTCTTGTAATTGTTATTTAAAATTTTTTCTACATTATTAATGCAATTTAAGGTGACAAAATCTCGATGAAATGTATTATTCACATCTCAGGTTAACTAAATATCATGAGAGAATGTATAATTATATTGAATATTGGAACAGTTAAAGTTAAATTACTTTGGTTGCGTGCAAGTGGATAACACCGACTATAGTCAGACAACTGTATTATTCGAATCTATATTGTTCAACGATAATCACACAATTGTCACACAATGCTACCACACCTAAGAACATAGCAATCATTATAATTATTCTAAAAATTTCTCTCCTCCCATTCGCATTTGCCAAAGCCCAGCAGCTCTTCGCAACATCGCATCTCCAGGAACTTTTCCACCTCTCGATAATCTCGGAAGTATCGGCAGCAGCAGCAGTGGCAGCAGCGCATCCCGGATTAACGACTTTGCGACGAGGCTGCAGCAGCTCGCCTCCGGTCATTTTACAAGTTTTACTTAACAGCTCGACTTTTACGAGTAGCCGTATCGCCGCGGCGCACGGCCGATTGGTTCCCTCTCTCGAGAGAGAGGCCAGCTCAGCGAACTTTCTTACGTATGCGAGAGCGGGATGCGCGCGTTTTACTGGGCGCACTTTCGGGCAAGAGCTGCACTGCATGGTTCGTCTGCCCGCGGGCAATGTATATATAGTGATCTTATAGGGTACATAGGTGTAGGTGAGCTCGCTCGGCTGTTTTATTGCGCAGTTAACGCGACGCGAGTGTGTTGTTCGGGCGCGAGGGTGTTCGCGAGGGTTCATAAAACGGGCTTTACGTTGTAGTCTGCAGGATGTAAGCGCGCGAAGAGATCATTTTTGCTTCGTTTGGTAATGTAGTGGCTCCATTCGCGCTGGATGTATCGGTAGCACACTACAGGCTGATAAAGTATGGGATTGGTGAACTTGTTCGTTAAGTAAATAATCATACTGCACATAGATGCAGCTTTTTAGTTTAAAAACTAAGAATAAATTTACATACAATCACTCTGACTTCATAGATTATTTTTTAGCCAAGTTAGGTAAAAGAATCTTAGCACGCCGGACCAACCAGAATCAGCACTAAAAAGTAGTCTTCGATCCTCTCATCAGTATTCATCTGATCCAACGCGCGTAGGAAGAGCAATCAACCTCCGAGTTTCGTCGGCCACTCGGAGACACCCACTCGGCGAGCTCTCGAACCGCTAACGCAATCCAAACACACATACCCGCACGCACGAGAGTGTGCCTGGTTTAACGGAAATTGAGCGGGTAAAAGGGCATCTCGAATTGTCGCGGTATATGTACAGAGTGTAGCAGCAACTCACCGAGCAGCGAGGCGAAGACCATGACGAAACAGGTACCCAGGTAGACGTCGATGGACTTGACGTAGGAGATCTTGGGCAGGGCGGCATTTGTCGATGACATCAGCGTGGTCATGGTGAGCACGGTGGTTACTCCGAGGGCGACCCGAGCGGGGGTCGCGTTTCGGTTTAGCCAGAAGCTCACCCACGAGATGATGACGATCAGCCCCGACGGTATGTAGATCTGGATTAGGTAGTAGCCCATCGAGCGGACGAACTGGATCTCGCAGGCCAGACGAGAGTAGTTACCTGCGAATTAGAAAAGCAGAGCCACGTGTTCGAGTTTCCCCATAGTCGCACCGACCACAATTTCGTTTTTCCACTGTCCTTCTTTTCTTTTCTTTTTTTTTGGTCTCGGTTTTTTTTGGGGGGCGGGAACGTCCTCGTCTCTTGGTGCCTTTATTTTTGCTCTCCGTTGCCTTCTGAATCAGTGCGAATTCTCGGGCGGAGATTGGGGCTGCTTGACGTGGCGGTGTAACCGCGCCCCTTTGTCATTGTCTACTCATTGAATTTGTCATTGTAAGCGTAATTTGATTTAATTATCGGAACTGAAAGTATGTTTTATTAACCTAACCGTAAATGTAATGTTAATATTTTATTATTTTATATGTTGAAATACTAAGGGAATATCAAAATGATACTGGGAAATTAATTTTAAGATAATTGTAAAAATTAGGTCTGT
Organism: Torymus sinensis; assembly: GCA_030522985.1. NCBI lineage: Eukaryota > Metazoa > Arthropoda > Insecta > Hymenoptera > Torymidae > Torymus > Torymus sinensis. Next base: position 8,462 of record JAPYZP010000634.1, on the reverse strand, counting down.
TATTAAAACTTTAGTTTTATTATGAATTATCGTTCGAATAACATTTTAATTAAGACTTTTAACAAATTTAGACTTACTTTTTATCATTTGAATCTAGCAATATTATCAATTGATTAAGATAGTCTGCTCGTTCTTACACAACCAAATATATTCAGTTTCGTAGTACGTATAAGAAAGTCTATATACCCTTCGTCCCATTCATCGCCTCCCGCATTCAGATTCGAACATCTGACATCCCGACAAAAATAAAAGATGTCGGAAAAAAATTTTTTTTTCACGCCACTTTGCCGATTGTTCGCTCGAAAAATTGATTTGCTTTCTTCCAAGTTTTTCACCTACGGCTCAACCGCGTTAATGAGAAAAAAAAACGAACAGGAGAAAAGCGTAGGTGCGGCGAGCGCACCTATATATATACATGTGTGCGTGTATACGCGCACGACCCAATTTCGCCATCGCGTCTCGTTCACGGTCGGATTAACCGATTAAGCTGTAGTCGTCGTCGTCGTCGAGGGGGCAAGAAAAGAGAAAAGAACGAGCCGAGGGACGAGTCGAGAGTTTGCTAATTATCCATCGATGTATTTTTCACGGTAATTGGTCGTACGAGAAAAAAGGAATGGCAGGTTCGTTTTTAGTATTTTTTTTTTGCTACGGCGACAACACGATTGTATGTTTCGTTACGAACAAATATCGTTATATTCAGGAATTATATCGGAGGAACAATAGATTTGTTCTATTTATTGACGACAGCGATATTTCTTTTGGAATTTCGATAAAACGGAAATATAATCATATTTTAAATTCAACTGAGGCAATAAATTTGGCGTGAAAATTGTTTCATAGGATTTCCTGTGACTCGATTCAGACGACTCTATGATTACTCGCCGGACGAATAAAAATGAAGTATATTTACAAAACCTTGTTCTGCCAAACTCTTTTCCCCGAAATTTAGCTAAACAATTTTACGTACATTTCTATTCATCACTTTTAACCCGAAGAAAAATAATCCAAAAATAAACCGCGCACCGCCCGGTCCGCACTTTCAACTTTGACAATTTATTTTCGCAATCGTCGTTTGTACGATCAAAGTGCGCAATTTTATTCCATCGCGGGTCCACTTGCGCGCTTCCACAAAAGAACCGTGATTTACTCTAATATTTTCCGGTCAATTCACGCTTTATCCACTGGCGCGCCTAAATCCGCGCGAATCAATTCATTCTTTGTGCTTCCGCTCGCGGAGCTTCTCCCTCACCCACGCCGCTTTATTTCCGCGAGCGCGAATTTCCGGCCGCGCGCCGTTCTTTATTTCCGTTCGTTACGTCGCTCTCTGCACTGTAGAAACGTCGCCCGATTGATTCGTCGTCGCTGATATCCTCCAGTGCGATGCAATTCTACTCGTAAAAAAGAAAAGGAGAAAAAAGGAAAACGTCGACGAGGCGTTGCCGCTTCCGCTGATAAAAGGGAAAGGCGTAAGTAAGGGGAACGAAGGATGTAATAAGATTGAGGGAACGAGGGGGGAGGATTTGCCGGGGAGAGTCGAAAATGTCGAGGGCGCGCGCGGGGAGATTTTTTTTTTTATTGGAACGAGTTTATGTTGACGGATGCTTCCGCAGTGGCGCTTTATGGAGGGGGCGAGGTTAATTTGCAGTTACGATTATACGAGGATCGTTCCCCGGCCGGGAAGAAATTGCGTGAGCATATATTAGATATACGCGCACGTTGTTCCTCTGTGATTGTCGGGATTATTTTCCCTCTTGTTTTTTAGCGCGAATAAAAGTTTTAATCGTTATTGCGTATGTATTCGGGAAGTATGTCAGGCCTATTAGGACGCGAACTAGTGATAAAAGGACGTCGTATTGTTCGGTGATTAATTTGGTCCTTTTGGTGTATACACCGGAATTAATATTTGCATCACGTACATTTACAGATTTGTTCTGTAGACTGGAATTAAACTGTGTTCTTTAGCTTCGTATTTTGTGATAAAAAAAAAACATGCAACCAATCATACGCAAAAATGAAAAGTTTTATATACTTTTAGTATTAAAAAAAGAACCGTAAATTAAAAAGTTTAATCCTTTTTGTAGAAAATCGAAAAAAAAATATTGAAATCGACGAATTCCGTTGATAGGATGCAAGCGTATTTATTATCCAATAAACTCAATTCTTTGTATACATAAATGTATTCAAATATTATTATAGTCCGATTAATTCCCTGAATATGATAAAAATCCTACAAATCACTTCATTTCGAATACGAAAAATTGCGATAAAACGCTTATTGTCCACTTTTACAACCTACCTCACAACCTAAACTTGAGAAATTCACTGCCGCGATTTATCTCAATTCTCAGCAATTCGTCTCCCGGCCGTCGATATAGATATATTAAACTTTAAAATCGACGACCATCCCTAAATCAAAAATCGCCCGAATGCGCACGCGAGCGAAATCATCATCCACTTCCTCAAAACTCGAGCCTCTCGGTGCGTGAACGGCCGTATAGCATTCCCGCGTAAAAAAATTCTCCTGCAGCTAGCTAGTCCCGCCATCGCTCATCCCCTCGGCGCCCCCATAAAACCAAATTAAGCCTCCGACCGGGGAAATCGTTTTGATTAGAATCAGTCAGCGAAATAAAACTTCGTCTCCGGTTCGTGGGCGAGAGAGAGAGGGGGAAAAACTCTCCTTAAACCTCCGACTCATCCTCCCCCATCCCGCCGCGTCATTGTCATTCTCCTCTGGTGCAGTAGCGTAGTCACGTATATATATATATATATATAGCCCCCCGAGATGTATTCAGGGAGTGTCGCACAGGGAAGAGGAGGAGAAGGAGGGAGGAGGAGTAGTAAACGAAGGAGGCGATGTAAATGTTGCGAGGGGCGAGGGTGAGAGCGAGAGGAGGGAAAATCCGGGACGACGCGTGCGAGGAGAGGAGACCAGAAGGACGTGTTAAGATCTTGCGGGAGGGAGTCGAGCTGGCGGTGGGGTTTATTTGGACGTGTGGCGGCTGTAAGGCTCAGGGATATAGGAGGATGTATGGGTGCAGAAAGTGGTGGAATATTGAGGTTACCGTTTTGGACGAATATTTTCAGCTGTTTTTGAAATATTTTTACTTGCTTTCAAATATTTATGATTTCAAATACTCCAGTGGGAGTGTTGGGATAAAAATACCTTGTGAAAATGTATTTTAATACAAACTTTAAGCGAGTTTTTGAGGTTTAAAGTTCTTGAGTTTTTGCCATCATTTGTATTCAAAGGTAACATAAGCATTCGAATTGATTTGAATTGATTAATTTATAAATAAAAATAAGAAGTTTTTCAATTATTTTATACTTTCAACTACTTTACAGTATAGTTTTAAAATATAATACTATTTGAACACTGATCAACGGTCTCTACAACAATCTCAATCGTAAGATAATAGCGATACTAGTTTTAAAAGTCCATCCCTCTATAAGAATCAATTAAAAGTCAAACTCGCGACAATAATTCTTCTTATTTTAAACATTCAGCCAAAGAGGCACGCGTCACATTTAGCACAATACGCGGGGGCAAGAGCTTAAAAGAAGATCGGAAGATTTGAAAACTTTTTTTCCCTCGCCCGCGGCTAATCGGATTAGCCGACGCGCGCGCGGCTCCAGGACTTTTCGCTGCGCGCAGGAGAGCAGAGAGTATATCCTGAAATTCCAAGGTACTTTGAACTCTCGCCGCTACCACCACCGCCGACGACGAGGACGACGATCGGCTACGCGAGATAATCGACGAGGCCAAAAGAAGACGAAGCGATGAAGATTGATGGGCCAAGTCGTTTGCGGCCGACTCGAGTATAAAAGTTCAATTCTTTATATATATATACCATATACAGAAGCGCTCGCTCGCGCGCGCTAGTGGAAAGGATCTATTTACGAGCGTTTAATTGTGATTAATTCGACGGCTTTATAATTCTGGCCCAAGGCGTCTCTAATTGGGGAAATAATTCGCGGCGGCCCTCCTGTGCTAGACAGCGACTCAGCGAACTTTGTCTGCACGCGTGTATATACATATATATGCGTGTGTTTCTGCGGACGATTATTCACGACTGGGATATGAGGGGATGCAGTTGTTCGGCTAGAGCGCGCGACGCGATAAAAGAATAACGAATGAGACAGGAGAGAGAGAAAAGGGGGGATATTTTAAGACGGCGAGTCTTTTGGGGCCGCGGGAATGGCGGTTTTTAATGCGACGGTGGAATCTGGTATTTTCGGCCCGCTTGTGGCGGAGGGGGAAATATTATCGGGTTTTATGGTTTTCGATTATCTCGGGCAACGATTTATGGCGGAGTTCATAGTGTTTTTCGCCTTTAAACTGAACCGCGCAAATTGTTTGCGAAAGTTACTGCAGTGTTTTGATTAGTTCGGTAAACGCGTAGGAGGCGAGGGCTGTAGAATATTATGGAGTCGGTTTGATTAGCGAGTCATTCTAGATTATGCGCTATTATAGTCGGTTATGTCGAAGGTATGTTAAATAACTTTTTATAATGTGAAAGAGCCATCGTGTTCTTGTTCATGTATAAAAAATTCTATAAGATATATTTGAAATATTCTTTAAACATATTCTTCAACTTCATTAATTCTATCAACTTTAAATCTAATAAATACGACAAATCCGGCTTTGGAAATCACAAGAACCTACAAATCAGAAGGACAAAGACACGGCAGTTTGAGGAATGATTAAAGCCCGGCGCGTCCCTCATTTCCTTGACTCCGGCGAAACTCCGTTCACGTGCACACCGTGGACCGAGAGAGAGAAAGCTCAGAGAGTATCCATCTCCGTCCGAGCATTTCCAATAGATCGGACGCGTCTCGCTCGCGGCCCCGTTTGTTCGTCAACTGCGCGCGACGTGCTTTGCCCCCTCGAGTCCTTACTCTCTCTCTCTCTCTCTCTGCCCCGCGGAAATCGCCCGTCGCGAGATGCAGAACAAGCGGAGGAAAATGTCTTTAACGTTTAAATGGCGCGAGTTGTCTTAGTTTTTAAGTATTTTCTTCTTCAAATTTGTTGGAATTGTCGCGGAAATTACTTTTAGATAGGCGAACCGTTGTTTTGTTGTTAATTGATTTAACTAGAAATACTATTAAAACATTAGAAAAATGTCGTTACGATTGACGATTTCTCTTTGTAAGCGTATTTCCATTCTACCGATTGCAAAAGTATTTCAAACCTTAAATTTTATTATATTTTTATAAATTATCCGATAATTAAGTATTTTTCGCGAGAAGACACAATGATTTCAACAATATAAAAAAAACGCTGCACTCCGTATATAAACTTTATTCTGCCTGTGTAACAACGTTACTTCTAGATTTTAAGACTCGAGCGTATAATAAATCGAATTTTCACTCGAGAGAAACTTTCGGAAGAAATAGCGGAAAAGTATTTTATACTATCGATTGCAAAAGTAACTGCAACTTGTCTCGGCCCAAGTTTTATATAAGAGGTCAGGTGCGGAGAGTCGCCGCACCACCAGCACCGATTTTATATATATATATATATCGGCGGGCAGGCGAATTGCTTCCTTTATCTGTCGAAAAACGTTCGTTGTATTTTCGAGATTCTTAGCAGATTGGAAAGTATATATTGGCTCTCCGGGGCGCGCTCGCGGCTGCTGCGTGCATTTGGAAAATGAGATTTTATACCGGCGCATGTATATATACGCGCGCGAGTGAACGCCGTCTGTGTGCTTTATATATCGGTGTTTACTCAAAGTTGAGTCGAACAAAGTAAACGGCTGTGTCGATGCTTGTGAAATAATATTACGGAGCATTGTCGGAACGCGCGCGAGTTGTTGTGCTTCGCTTCGAAATTAATTTATACCGTAGATATAAAGAATTTGAGCTTCGTGTGTTTACCCGGCTGCGTGGTGAATCATTTTATACGCTTCTTGGAAGAGATAAGGAGTTTTTCAAGATCGGAGAAAACATTCTTCCGTGCGGTTTTCTATTTTATGTATCGCGAATTTATTATATCACGCGCCGATTCCAGGAATGGACTTTCGTGATTTGCACTTTTTAAATTTTATCTTTATAGCTGTGCAAAATTTTCCACGCGATTTTTATCTTAAAAGTTTCGCTTTTATTCCTTTTCCACTGAAAAAATTTTTTTTTTCTATAATGTCCGCTCGCGCAGCTTTTTAAAGGGCGGTTCGAAGAAGTTCGGAATGCATTTCAAAGTTTCCTAGAACGAAACTTCGGCCCCGCGGAGACATTTCGCTTGAATATCGAGAATCAAAGTTTTTTGCAATTATCTTTAATTTCTGAAATTAAAAAAACTTTGGCCCTGTAATATAGTTTTCTCTCGATTTTTCGTCTATATATCTTTCCGAATTATTAGCGGGCCAATAAAACAGCGTAATTAAATTGACTCAAGAAATTAGGTTCTCACATCCATATAATCATTAAACTTTATCTTTTCCTTTATCTGTAACATCAAACTAATGCTAAGCCAAAGTAACTATTTTCACTATAGGAAAGCCAAACGCATTGAGCATTTCTTATAACCCTCTTATCCAATAAACTACATCCTCGCTGAATAATTCAAGACGCCCTCGTTCCCCTCTCAAATTCAATAAGATCGTCCTATGCCCCGCGAATTCCGCTTCTCAAAATATCCCGCGCTTCTAATTCCACGTGTCCCAATCCCTCCGTCGCGCTATCCACCTCATTACAAACCTTCATTTACATCGGCGCGCGTAAGAAGCGCGCCTCGCGGGAGTTTGCGCCTCTCTGCGTTGCATTGTGCGTCCTATTGAATGCCAGTGCGCTGGGGAACTAATGATAGGCGCTCGCTAGCTTGTCAATAGGCGCGTCGGGGCCAAAGGGGTATATAACCCGGCCGCGATCGCTCGGCCGCCTTTCTCCATTATAAGCGCGCAGGCGCGAGTATGTGTATATGTATATCAGGCCACGTTCTCGCGAGGGAGATCAGAGAGAGGGAGAGGCGATTGTGAGGATGTTACGTGTAATTGCGGGTATAGGCAACCGAGCGCCCAGGGAGGTTAAGGTGTGCGCGCCTGCTGTTGAAAGAAACGCGAGGTATGTCGTCGTCGTCGTAGATGTGAACGGAGCTTTTGAGAGGTTTTTCGAGAAAAAAAAGAGGATGTAGTGGATGACGATGAAATTGCATGCATGATTTTATGAAAGGGGGTAAGCTGTAATTTGCGTTGCGGTTTTTTTTCATGAAATGTGGAGCGAAATCATTATGTGATTTTATATGAAAAAGAGAAAATATTTATTTTCTGAGGAAATCGAAATTTTACATCATTTAAAAATCAAGTTTAATGATTTACAGTGTTTATAAAAAACTTGACAAGCATCCAACAACAAAAATGCTTCGTTAAAGTTATTTTTTTCGTCTTTATTAAACCCTGCGTCCTATATCAACAGACATTTATTTAAAACTATATGTTGTTCCTCCTGTGGTACAGCGAAATTCGAACTTTTATTATCGAACCGTTTTCCTTTCGAAAAATAAAACCAACCTCGCTTTTCCGCTTTTCCGTTACAAAAATTACACTGGAAGCGCTCACATTTTATCCAAAATTGCGCGTGTCTCTACACCCCAAGCCTCTTATCTACCCAATCGTCATCATCTATATTTACGCTTATCGAGCCGCGCCCCGGCGCGGAGAGACACAGAAGCGACGCGAATCTCGAAATTTCTATTTCCAGCGCGACGCGCGAAATTTCCATTTTCCTTATCTCGCTTTGAGGGACAGGTAGGAGCGCGCGCGACGAGATGGAAAAAGTCGAGCGAATCGGAAGACTCCCCGTGAAATTATACAAGCGGGGTGGCGCGTCTCGAGATCGAGTTTGCATATACTTATTTGCTAGGCTTCCGGGTGTATATGTCTATGTGTAAGCGTATATAGGGGAGGGGGTGGAAGAAAGCAGCGCGCGTTTAATAGTCGCGCGAGTGTCGCGTGCGCGATAACCTTGACGTTGAAAGGGATCGAGTTGGTTGTGTGCAGTGGCGGCGTTCGATTAGGAATGCCATTCATCAAGGGAGTCGAGTAGGTATATCATGTACATTTGAAGTTAGCGTTTTTGTAATTTCAACAGGATTAACGGTATATTTTATTTTTTAATACGATTCACAATATAGTTGGTTTATTTTTTCGTTAGGAAGCTACCAAGACGCCAAAGTCTATTGTTTGTACTGAATAAAGACTCCTAGTGGTGAGCCTGCAGAATCCTATCCTGGCACTATAAATAGGGTGTCTGCACCAGTAAGGAACGAATAAGGAAATTGTAACTTTTGTTATTTAATTAAGTGGTTTAAAAATGAATTATAAGTAAAACCCTTTTGAAATTTTTATTTAAAAATGATCAAACTTAAAGTCCGTGAGCAAATTTTGAATGAAAAATCAAAATAAAAATTGTATTAAATGAAAATCTGTAAATATGTCCTAAGAGCCAGTGAATGAACGAACACGTCT
>JAPYZP010000633.1:0-22389 GCA_030522985.1 Torymus sinensis | reverse complement strand
TTGATTCCTAACAACTCTAAACACAATTATAACATGTTTTTACAACAACTCAAAAAATTACTATCACAAAGCTTCCTCTAGGAGGAAGCAAAAAATAAACATATTTGTTGGCTCTCTCGGCCATTCTGAATATAACAAAAAATTCGTGAACAAGGTGAATGTTGTCGCAAGCTTTTTTGCCAACAATAAATTAATTTTTTTAAAATGCTTCAAATGAACATTCGCACATACATTTCGAAAAGATTAAATGAAATTAGAAAGTACGAGCTTTCATTTGCTTTTTACCGGATGAAAAAATGTTGATTTCTTGAAAAGTTACAAGAGTTTAAAGATGAGCGTAAAAAATACTAATATTTGCAAATACATTCACAAAAACACGCTCTTTTGAATTTTCACAGTATTTTGTGTATTTTGCGGTCACCTCTAAACTTATGTACCTTTTGAAAGAATCCACATTTTTCATCCGGTATAAAGCAAATGAATAAAAGCATGCTTTTTATTTCCTTCTTTTCAAATGTATGTGCGACTTTCCCTGATAAAATTATTTATGTATGAAGAATGTCATTTTGAAGCATTTCTTTTAGAGATAAAGTTATTCTTTGTAAAAACGCTTGTCACGAACTGGACCATGAACATTGAAAATGGTCCAAAGAATCAAACAAATCTGGTCTGGTATAGGTGTGCTACACAGAAAAAATTTTTTTTTGTGCCCATTCATTTTTTATTGTTTGATGATTTTTGTAGAATTGTTCATATATATATATGGGATGTTTCAGGTGAAGTCAGCAGGTCAAAATTTTAAAATGGCTCAAAATTTGTTTACTTATAGTTTTTTATGAATAAAAAACTATAAGTAAAAAAATGTTGAGCCATTTTAAAATGTTAACCTGCTGACTTCACCTAAAACATCCCATATATATATATTAATTTTTTTTTTCACTTCTCTTTATTATTTTTCTCATACGTAACAATATATATATATATATATATATATATTATAAAAATATGAAAAACTGTAAATATTTATGAAAACGTTTATTAAACAAATAACAGCGCAACTTTATCAAAAAATTTATTTGAGTTTCGAAATTCTGCCATTCTATAAAAAGACAAACGCTCTGTTTTATCTCTCACAAATTAAAAATCACCCGCATAAAGGGTCGGAGCAATTTACATACCACGGATTTTAAAGCAATAGCAGCATAAATTGCTACTCGCGAAACCCGTGGCTGATTGACATTTTTATGTTTTTAATGTAAAAGAACGTAAATTAGGTCATATACAGGAGTAAACTGTACAGCCTGCATCACCGAAAGAGTAAACGCGAGCCAATGGAATCAAGAGTGAGGGTATGAGAGAGAAAGAGTATATACACACACACAGACGAACGAACGGACGAACGGGGATCGTTGCTATTTGCGCAGCGTAGCGTGACGCGTGCGCACTCACGTGCGCCAGCAGTAAATTAACTTTTGGAAGATATTCGACGAAAATAAAAGGCAAGCCAGTTGAAATACAACGCGCAAAATCCTACACAAAGCACGGCGCAACACTGGCGCTAGGATATACTAAAAATAACAACATAAGAAAATAAAAATTTTTCTTCCCGGTGGAAGCTGATAAATCATTTATCGCTTCGTCAGAACGAGCCCGCGTGAATTTATGGAACTAAAAGAACTACAGTGGCATTCGATTGGCAAGTTTTGAGAGTTTAAGGGAGAATAGACAGAAATTTCATAGTTGCGACTTGAGAAATTTTATTTTTATGATGAAATACTTTATTATGATTGATGATTAATTTATGAAATCATGTGGAAGCTTAAATTGGAACAGAGATTTAAATGAAATATTAAAGAGTTTTTAATTAAATAAACTTTTAATATTCAGCTCTGAATTCGTTCACAATCGCTTTAAAAGCCACTCGGAAAAAAGTAAAGTGGCCCGCTTCCATTATTCAGTCATGCAAGAAGAGCTACTAAAACAATTTACCGTCTAATTAACGCAACTCCATGAATCGCAGAAAGCCCGGGGCTCGCGTCCCCGCGTAATCCTCGCACCGGACACGACGCCGTTATACAGCCGAGCGGGAAAGCACATTTATTTCCGGGGCCGCGCTGGATGAGTCGCGCGGCTTCCGCGGAAATTTGACTTACAGGCTTCGGCTTTCCGTTCCACGCGCTCGGCTCTCATTAAGCTCTTTGCCCGCCTCCCCGCCAGCCATAGCGCGGCGTTTAACGTAATCGACCTCTAATGCGGCGCCGGGGATACAGCCGCGGCAAGATAACGCCGGCGCTGCGCTTTTCGAAACTTTGCTTTCTCAGTTATGGCCGGCCGCCGCTGATGGCAAAGTGAATTAAGGCGCCGCTACGTGACCGGCCTCGCGAGATTTTTCGCCCCGATTTGCAGCACACACCCACATCACCCGCCCGAGCGCCGATTGTTTTCGTTCGTGCGCCGTTTCTTTTCCAGGCCGGAACAAATTTTATTCGCGAGCCGCGCAGCTATAAGGGCAGTCGATATATCGGGGTATGGGACATTTAATGTGTTTTGTCGCTGGCAGAGGAGAGAGGCGGAGAGGGAGGGAGAAGACTGTTATACGGTTTAATCGGGCTTCCATGCGAAAAGGGAGGCAAAAAGGGCTTTATCGGTTTGCTACTTTTACGTGAGCTGATAATACGCGGATATAGATAGGGGGAAAAGAGGGTTCAATGAGGCATATTATTTGAAAGAGATTAACGATAAGAGAGTCTTTAAAAATTTTTTTATATAAGTATTTCTCCTATAAAGCAGGCATTTTAGTTTTTTTTCGTTTTTTTTTACTAGTGCTTATTAATTGGTAAAGTAATTTTTCCGCTTTCAGGTAAAATTATTCAGGAAATTTTCCATCGGGACTCGTATATATAATAGATCACGAATAATCGGCTTGCAAGGACTTTATCTATTCAGCTTCATCGGTATTTCTATTCCTGGAAATCTGCATTACGAATAGGTCTTTAAAATTCATCAAGTCAGCGACCCCAGGCGTCGCCGCTGCCGGGGCTCCAACTACATGAGTTTCATCGAAACTGAAGGAATATCGACGCACGGGGGTTGACGAACCCTTGCTAAATGTAAACTTTATATTTCCCTCGGCGCTTGCAGCGAGTTGCACCTGTCGTTTCTTTCGCCGTGCGCGCGCGCGTTATATACGTACCGGGGCTCGCAGCCCCCATATATACCTCTCGCAGAGCGAGGACTGCGATCGATCGCTCGCTATATAACCCGGCGACATATCCTCCACGCGTTGCCGCTATACAACATCACTTCTCCGGCGTGTAATTCCTCCCGAGCAAATCGCGTCGCGTGACGAGCGGTCAGCAACACGCGCACTAGGACGAGGCGCAGGTATCATCGAAGCTTTCGCGAGCTCGTTACCGGCAGGCCGGCCTAGTGCGCACGCGCGCCCGGCCCGTTCGTGACACTCATTGCCCTCATTAATCGTGCAATCGTCATTAATGTCAGCGTCGTCGTCGTCGGCGCTTTGCCCTGTACTGTGCACGCGTGCACTCGGCGGTTGAATTATGAATAATAGGGGCGGCGGCTGCTTGTTGTCCTATGCGTGTATCGGCGCTCGCTCAGCTCCGCGAGGGCTGAATTAATTTTCGCTTTCGTATGTACGGGACTTCCGCGAAATCTCCGATCAGAGCCCGATGCTACGTCTGCCGGATATCGAATGCGTTCGTTGAACCGTGCGCCGCGTTGACGCTCTCGCGCAGTCTGTGATGCGCCAGGCTTGCGAGAGAAAGTCGGATTGCGATAACGCGCGTTCAAAAGACATTCGAGTCTTTTCATAGTCTCATAGATATTATCACATATTTCAGTGGTATATATACTTCAGAATAAACCAAACTCAATAACAACCTTTTGCAAACCAATTCTATTCTAAATATAATTGCCATTTCGAACACAAAATTTTGCTTTTTGTCGGCCCAATCGGATAATATTAAGTCGGTTAAAAAAATAAAGAAAAATATGATAAAATCGAAAATAATTGTTATCGTTTATATATAATTTAAAAAAGAAAAATTTATATATATATATATATATATATATATATGCTAAATCCTGTTTGCAGAAAGAAAGCAATTTTATATTTGAAAAAAAATTTTTTAATGTAGTTTATCTCTTCTCTTTGAGAAACCATTCTGCTAAAGCAGTTAGCAGCGGTTTTATTCTAATGTTATTGAAATTTCTCAAAAATTCATTTGATATTTCAACATTAAAATACAAAACTCAAGAAGCGTTATTCCCTCCCGCGTAAAAATAGTTCTGTAGCTAATATATTACCAGAGATGAATTCTCTGATATTATCCATAGCATGGGCATATAGTGTTGGTAATATATGACCATATTCATCACCATATTTATGGCCACACTGCCGGACCAAATATCGGCAATACTATTTCCCATACAACGCCCATATCTATCCCATATATTGTTGTCTAAAAGTATGGGACATATAATATAGATATTATATGGAAAATAGCAAATAGTAAGAAATGGTCAATATTTGGCTCCGGCATCGTGTTTGGCTGGCGTTGATAAAGAGTCTCCGAAAAATGAATTTTGCCGTGGCTTCATGAAGCGTTTTTTGGTATTCAAAAATAAATTCCAGTATCCTCAAGTGAATCTCATCGGCCCTTTTTCCAGAGATACGAGCTATTATTTTTCCAATGAGCGATATTCTAATGAAAATGGAGGTCATTTCATTTTGTTCTAGTTTTGTAAATATTTGCACTATATAAATATTGTTTCATGTACCGAAGAGCAAATAAAAGTGCTGATAAGATCTTTTATTTTTTTTTCCACGAACCAAAATATTGATTTGGCTCAGAGTTATAGCTTATCAAAGTTAAAGATAAAAACATGAATAAAAATGCACTTATTTTATGACCTGAAAATACCTCAATTGTCATGCATGTTTTTATCTGTAACTTGGGTGATCTACAACTCTGAGCCAAATCAACATTCTGGTACGTAGAAAAAAGAAAATTCTAATTTTTATTGCCTACCTTCACTAGTAGGTTTAAAGTAATCTTGACTGTGCGTATTAAAAAAATAACGAAAAATTAAAAATCTCGTTTTTAATTTTTTTCAATCATTTTCTCATCTGCTACGAAGTATTTGCAGCAATGTTCTCATGCCAGAACTATAGTCGAATGTGGAAGTAGAGTCGCATTCTTTGCGAACTTGAGCGTGTATCAACTTGTGTTACCAGGGCTGTTTAGGCAGAAAATATTTATAAAAATATTAATTTTGCCATTTGATTTTGTCTCTCGCTCTTTCGGCATAATAAATTAACTATTACTGGGTTTTTGTCTTATTATTAAAAATGACGTATTCGTGTCATGTCATTACCAGTTGCATTAGCTTAAAACTATAAGCTAAAACTAGCTTGTTTTGATTGCACACCATTTTGCACGCGAATAAATGTTCGAGTTTATGATCGATAGCAAAAAACTGCCCACATTTTTTCGCTATTTCAAAATTTGAAGCCTTGCTAGCCAATTTATAATTGAGAAATGTTATCTATTTTGACTAGGGACAGTGAGATAATTTATAAGGTTCAAGTACATTTAAAGTAATCGCATTGTCTATTATAATGCCAATGAAAATACCGACAACGTGTAGTATAACGAGAAAATCTGTCAAAGTTGTTTTAATAATGTATATTTATTAAAATTATATCACACCACAATTACAATAGCATGATGTCGAATAAAAGAATATACGAGTATTTTGTTACAATTTTGTTTCATTTGTCAGGATAAATAATTCAGATTCAGAGAGATTTAATTATTATGTTATTATTCTCAATATTGAAATAAAGGCTACAGTTATCGCCATCAACTCTCATTACATATCATTATTCTTCGGATCGAGATTTCCCCTCAGCGAAGCTCGTAATGAGAAAGCCGAGCTCGTGGATCATTCCGTTGTCCAGGAGCTCTCGCAGATCGGCAGAGAAGACGTCATGCGGGTCATATATACTCGTCCCCTCATACTCTCTCCCTCTCGCTCGGGAGGAAGAATATGGATGACGCTCAAAATCGCGAAGTCGTTCGCTTGACATCTCTCGTTCCGTTCTTGCGCGGTGCTGCGCGCGCGCGCGCGACCATTACTTTTGACGATACAAACACACGCGCGGCTGCCGCTTCTGAAAAGAGCCCGCGCCGCGAGCGCCCGTGATTTATCTACACCAGCAAAACCTTTGCTCTCGATATATATCGCTTGCGCGCGTACGCGCGATCCGAGCGTTAACAATATTTTTTACGCGAATCGCTTTCGATGGCGTGTGCGCGAGTGCGGGAAATCGGCAAGGGATATATAGGTATATACGTGTAATTCGTTATGGCGACGTAACGAGTTGTGGCTATATGTAGTCGCGACAATTTTTGTTTAGTTTTCTAACCGACTATGGAGAGATTTGAGCAAGAATTTAACACTGCGGAGAGTCCATTTTTGCAGTAATTATTACACAGACAAATTATTCTCGACGGCTTTTTGTATAGGTTCATCGATGTAGAGCTAAACATACTTATTTTTCTAACTCGTACGGTCATTTGCAACCGTTCAGATACGTCGTATCGGAAACCTTCATTCCATCTATGGAAAAACTATGTAAAGTGCAGTATTTTTATTAAATTAATACATTAATACTAAACATACAGATTTGTTATTCTAACATTTACAATTTTTAAATGCAGTTGTGCTTCAAACATAATATTTTTACATTTTGATGCAGCCTTTACTTTCATAAACTACATTCCTCGTTATATTTAGCGCAATTAAATCTTGTACCGAACTCCATTTTTAATTAAACCTCATCAAATATACAAGCTTCATTAAGGTGTCTTTCAATAATTACATTCACAATTAGCGAGCTGAAATTACATTAACACGAGCAAGCCGTCAGATCTCATTCCGCCTACCAGTATATATCCGCTCATGATATTCATTCGAAAATCAAATCCATCACCGGTCAATCCCACGCTGGAAATCATATTCTAGGAAACCAATGATACTTTTCACGCGATTTCGCACGCAGTCACACTCGTTAATTATCGGTTGGCACTCTCATCCTCTGAAAATTCTCGCCAGAATTATTCGAGTTACGTTAAAAGCGTGTACTTACAGCTGCAGTGGGATGGAAGGAGGGGGGAGGGGGATGTTTTGACGATTCGCTATTTTTTTATAATCGACGAACGAATCTGTACAGTCGATAACGCCATTTTATAGATGAAGCTGAGATCCAGGCGTATACAGACACACACACACACACACACACACTCACAAACCCATACAGACATTTTTCAAAAACCATGTATTTTGGTTCCGAACACCTCATAAAACAATTATAACATGTTTTTACATCGAAAATGTAAGTTTTGACATTGTCAACCTTCGAATGCCTGCATCACCTACATTGGAAATTCGGAACATTAGTTATTCTCAAATGATTAGTTTTCTATTGTAGAAATATAGAAGTAGATAATATATATACCAGTAGTCTGAATATTCGATTTCAGTATCGCCAAAATTATTAGTTGACTTGAAAAAAATCGTGAATCATCGAAAAATCGAGCCTCTAGTCCTCGAAAAATTAACTGATACACATATAGGCGAGATTCGTCTTTCCCGCCGTATATAAAAACTTCCTTACTCGCTCTCTTCTTGCTGTAAGCATGAGAAGCGTAGTTCGATAGCAGGTTCGCTACAACACGAAAGTGTGCGGGGGAGGAGGCGATATATCTCGGGCGATCGATCTCAATTTTTCCAAAGTTTCTGAGTGCCCGTCTCCCGAGCATCCGGAAGGGCACCGCACCACCGCCGGACGACGACGGCCTTCGACATATCCCCCCTTGTAGAAGGGGACAGAGATAAAGGGTGCGAGAGCGACCGCGACAGTGTGTGTTGAAAAATTTGTGTGTTTTTCTGCGTGAGGAACGTTTTTCGAGCTGCACAATACTTCACAAGAGTTTTAGATACTTATCCGCACATTCTCAATGTTACTTGGTTTGTTTCATAAATATAATGAATACTCAACTAAGCTAGCATTATTAGTAGATTTTGATCTTCATCTTTTATATTAGTAAAATAAAATATTAAGATATACGTAATTCGGATAACTATATTATCAGCAAATCTTTTTGGAAATAATTAACGTCAGAAATTATCGCTATTGAATCCACTAAAATACAATTTTAAACTTGTTTCTGAATTGTACACACTACATTATACAAGATTTTGTTAGGGTTTGGAATCATTTTAATTTAATCAATAAGTGATTCATATCTCTCAATTTTAAGGCAGTTCTATTCTTTAACAATATTAGTCAAATATTTACTGCTTAGCTTCCATTTGATTAGTGCAGTCGACAAGTAGATTGGCAACGTGGTGTATACAGGTGCGGTTGCGACCCTCAAGGCGTGAAATGCAAAAGTAATACTAATCTGTAAGGATGTTAATAATTTTCCATACAATAAATGTTTTAAATTTCGCTCCCTGATCGCCCTAATCTTACATGTATGCGTTGTTGCCAGATTTTGTGGTCATGTTGATTGACTCGTGAAAAATGTACTTTGCTTCAACAAATAAATTTATTGTCAGTCTCTTATAAGTTCTGAACGCATTTTTGAAAGTCACGTATGTTTTCAGATGACATTCATTTACAAGTAGAAAAAAGTTTCAGATACGTCTGATCATTTATTATCTTGAGTGATTCTGGGTATTAAAATTTCATTGAATTCTGATCAATTACTTTATTCATTTAGGGGTAATATATCTTAGGCAACATTTTCGAATGTAATTTCTTTTCTGTAAAATATAAATATAAATTTATTATTGAACGAAAGCCTTTGTAAAGAATGAATGAATAAGGAAGTTTGGTCAATTGGATTTCGAAATACATGTCTTGACACTGTGGGTTATTGACGATTTACTATTTTTGTACAGTAGACTAACAGATATTGATATTTGATACTTTAAAAATTAAAAAGACCCTGTTTTCGTATATGTACTATTAAAAATATCGAATTTCATGTATAAAATTTAAATAAATACAACTAGTTTCGAATGATTTATTAGCTCTAAACATATGCTCGTCGTAGCTTTGAATTTCGAAATTCTGTATAATGCATCAATCAGTTAATCCAAGTAAATAAAATTTATAGTTGCCTTCAGTTTGAAAGTGAATCGCCAAAACATTGCCTTCCCTACTATTATCAAGCCAGGCATTTCACTTCGGGCGTAGGCCAAAAACTAGCATTGACTGTTTTTGTATTGCTATTCGTGGGAGTTTTTTTGAAATATTCGTGACAAAACGTATACCAATATAGGTTGGAAGGCTTTTGACGTTGTGAATGCATAGCCGTGGCATTCTCAATCGCGTATTGTCGCTCAAACTAGCGTAGCGTTCAGACCGTTCACCTTTGTCGGCTGTCGTGTACAATTGAGATCGAGACGTTTCTTTAGCATATTCAATCCTGCTTACAATAGTTTTTGAGTAATTCTCGCAACTATTAAAAAAGATATTCGCATGAACAAATTGGATATATATTCAAATTTTTGTGTGTCCAGGCAATATTGGTCAGAGCGGGGAAAAAGTAAAGTAAAAAGGCAGCCCAACAACGGCTCGACAAACCGTGAGAGATAGCCAAAGAACGAAGCCGTGTATGCGAAAAGCTCTCGAAATGTGCAAAAAAGCTGCAGAACCGAAAAGGCGCGTGGAGCGCGATGACGAAGGGACGACACCGTCGGCATACGGGTGCATCGGCAGGGGCGGATATCGCCGCGCGCTCGCCGCGAAATATTTTCATATAAAACAGCGGAGCCGCAAAAAGTAGCTGACAAAGTTTTCCGGCCGGCTTTGACGAATAGCCGCGGCCCCGCCGAAAGCTGGCGGGGGCTATCTCTGCGCGTGCACACGCGCGGGCCGAGATAGCGCCGACACCGTCGCCGCGCGTGAAGAATGATATTTTTCATGGCAGGGCGGGGAGCTACAGGCAGGCGCGCGGGAGAATGCAGCGGCCGCTTCATTTATTATTCCGATGAAAGCAGCCCGGCAGCGAGGAGCATTGAAACCTTCGCGAATCATTAAAGAAAAATAATTACCTACTCGGCGCGCCTCGTTCTTTTCACTTTTTTGCCTTTTGTTTCCTCGCACCCCGTGAGCTTCGTTTCGTCTCCACAGGACGACGGCAGTGTTTTTCTCCCGGGAAAGATTTATCGCGGAAAGCATTGGATCTATATATAGCATCCCCTCTCCACCTCGCTGGGCTCCGCGTCTGTCGTTGTGCGCGCGCGCGCGCGCGGACTCACACACACCATCGCTCAACTTTCGAGCTCTGTATTCGGACCTATAACATGCTTCGGTCGATTGTGGTACGGTCGCACACGTGTTCGTTCTTGGATGTGGGTATATAGAAAGCATGCGAAACTTAAAAGACAGGTACAAAAATTGTCTCACCCGAAATGTTGTAGATTTCCTTAGTAGAGCCGTTGTTCTGAAAACAGAGAAGGAAATAACTTAAGATTTTGCAGATAAACCAAAAAGTTATGTCTACCGAATTTAACGAATTTTTATGCCTATCCCTTTAACTATAATTATATCCTATACTAGAATATTAATTGGTAATTAAGATTTGAGAATTTAAAAATTCACAGGGTTAATTTAATATACTACAAATCCTGTAGAATGCAGCTTTTTCTTCATGAAACTTGAACATTTTTTATTACTGTTATAGATACTTTAACGATTTATACGTGTATGATGCAGCTGAAAAACTCATTACATTTTCTTTCCTTATAAAGAAGTACAAAGCTTCCTTCAAAGACACGGTGCCTGTACTTAAAAAAATGTCTAGCGCTCCAGCGTGTCCCGATATTTTTTCGCGCGCGCGACGCGTCGCAAGATAAATGGACGAAAACAGCAAAGTCCAAAGTTGCCTCGTACACGCCCGGAGCCCATGTTCACACTCGTTAGCGGGGTAGAATACTTCTCGCTTTAGCGAAGGGAACTACTTTTAAGGAACGGAGGTCGACGCCAACGTGAGAAGGTACCATCGAGACAGATTTATTAGAATGCTGAATGAGTTTCAAGTCGATGAATAAAATGAACGCGATCCCTTCGTGACTTATTTTTTCTACCATTAATTAATTTCTCGATGAGCTTGAGTAGATGTAGAAACGCGTAGCGTTAGATCTACCATGGCGCCATCTTTGCCACATTCTTCAAGGAGGTTCCGCTATTATCTGAGCGGATCACAGCTCGAACGACTTAGAATCTTTATGTTTCCTTCCCATTGATGCGCTTACTTTTTTAATAAGCAGCGAGATTAAGTCTAATAGATAAATTATAACTAATTTTTACTCTGAAATAACCTTTCACATACATTTTTGTAATTTATTCAATTTAGAAAATCCTACTACTGAAATAACCAATCGGTTACTCTAAGCCAAAAAATATTTTTTAGTTTCTTTCATAAACATTGTAAAAAAATTTAGAGGTCAATTTTTTACATTTATCAGCTATATTTATATATTTTAAAATGGCCGAATCAGATATTAATGGCCGAAGAAGGAAAAGCTAGGTTAATTTTAATTAGGACGACAACCTTGCTGATTATTTAGCAAATCCTTTATTGGTGTTGGTTATTTTGTTATACGCATAGAATGAAAATTTGATCAAACGGAGTGTAATTCATAATATTTTCGTACGAAATCAAGTGTTGAACGATTTTGTAGGGGAAAAAATGAAGAAAATGCAACTTTTATCAATAATTACTGATTCGCAAAACGAAACATACACCGTTTTGCTACCAAATTGAAAGTGCTTTCACACAGTCAAGCCGATCGACGGCAATCGCAATTTCACAGGTGGAATCGATCCAAAAAACAAAGGCGTCGACTGTCCACGCCGCCAAAACGAGCACCGACGCGCGATCGCGGCGGAAATTGAATCTCGGCTGGAGAGGCGATCGAACGCCGATCGAGCGTACGCGCGAATGTACAACATCGAGTGCGAGAGAGAAAGAGGGGTGGGGGGGGGGGAGGGGACGCCCAGTCCCCCAATGACAACGCGTTCCATGTGCGCACAACAGGCAGAGCTATCGTCTCTGAGTTTTCCTCGAATTTTCTGCGTTTCCATTGGAAGAAATCTATCATTCGGAAATTTCACGTTTTGGTGGTTCTTTTGAATTTACACGTAAATATACTCGATTTTATTCGATTCTTTCAATCTAAAAAATGGAAGAATAATTCAATTTAACAATCGTATAATCGGTGGTCAAAAAATCTGCTTAGTTTTTATTAACATGTGAGTTTTGAAAAGAGCTATTTCTTATAGTGGAAAAATGTAATTATAATTTCCACCAATGTTTCTATATAAAAACAGTAGTACATTTTTAACTTATTTATTTAAAAAAAAATGGTTAAAACACCGACGTCGTATATAAACTAAAGCAAAAAATTAACAGATAGCTATGGAAGCCTATTTCAGGCGGATACACGCATCACAGATCGTCGTACGACTCACCCACGTTCTATTCACGTCAAAGGGCTTACAAACGTATAAATTAGAGGCGCGGTGTGACCGATTAGAGAGGAATTTACCGCGGAGTGCATTGACTTGGTAACGAGCAATTCGGTCTCTTTGCAAGCTTTCCCACAATAATGTTGGTCAAGCTCACTTTGCGGGCTACATTTTTAGGGGACATTACCACGCAGCGCCCATCGTAACTCATTAATAGTCGTGAGAAATTAGTTAAGCTCAGTAATATATTTGAAAAAATCAACGTAAAACTACAATGCACTAATAAACTTTAATCTCATCATTTCGGTTTTAGAGGTAAAATTTAATATTTTGTATAAAGAGAATTTCAATGGAAGAATCACTAAAAAATCATTATAACAAAAAGTGTTATACATGCCAAAGTCTACTTATACTACCACATTTATGAAAGCAAACCAGATGGAGCGGCGGCATGTCGCCAGGTATTACGAATTCTGCAACAGTTCCGACGCGCTTGATTTCCACCAACAGAGCAACTTGAATTCGCCGCTATTTTGCATTTCTCTGTGTATGTATATGTGATTCAGGATGGAAACGAATCACACAGTGAGAGAGAGAGAGAGAGAGAGAGAGAGAGAGAGAGCGGGAGGGGTATTCGCAGACTCACGTATATATGTATTTAATACCAATTTTACGGGAGTGTGCTTGTATGCTTAAAAGCTAGGGTTTCAACTTAATTATAATTTACATACGTATCTATTGCAAATATCGTAGAGCACTAATTGAACGAGAAATTGTTAGGAGTAAATACAGTTTCTTACGTATGCAACTAGGGATAAATCCGTACTTCATATGAGTATGAAATAGCAAATTCTTAGGATTTGTATTTATTTATTATTAATTGATGGTTTTATTTTTCATATGATATTAAAAGGCTACGAAAAAACAAGTATGCACTAAAAGAAGTTAATATGGGTATACAATCTCCACAGTCCGAAGATTAGACATTAGAAATGCCTGTCATCAGCATCGCCTGCTATAGACTAAATCCACGGAGAGCAGAGCCATCTATATATAACAAAGTTGTCCCCGGCCACGCGCAATCCTAATTTAAAGAATCCTCCATAAAGCCAGGGGACGGCCTGCGTCATT
Source organism: Torymus sinensis (assembly GCA_030522985.1). Classification (NCBI taxonomy): domain Eukaryota; kingdom Metazoa; phylum Arthropoda; class Insecta; order Hymenoptera; family Torymidae; genus Torymus; species Torymus sinensis. The sequence goes on along the minus strand of JAPYZP010000633.1, from coordinate 8,687 downwards.
CTGCAAATGCGCCGTCTAATATTCCAGGCTCGAGGAAGGCCACGTCGCGCGCGTGTGCTCAAAGACAAGAAGAGAAGAAGATCCGCGCGCAGACTTTGTTTGCCGAAGAAGTTTGAAGAAAGGGAGAAGGGAAAAAAACAAACGTCGAGGAGAGAGGCGAGCGCGTGCGAGAGAGGGAGAGAGAAAAGTTGTCTGGAAAAAGTTAGCGAGAGAGGGAGAGGGGAAGAGAGATAGAGGAGAAAAAATGTAGAAGCATAAGTAAGCACGGAGACGCGTGCACGACGAGGTACTTTTACAGTTGAGCACCTTTGAGCTTGCGCTTGCGTGGATCACAGGATAGACCTCCGCGAACTAAGAGAGTCATAACAATTTCTTTTTCTCCTCTTTCCCTCTTTTTTCTCCTCCTTTTCGCTCTCTTGTTCCTTCCGCCAGAGAACCTCCGTCGCAGCGTCTAATCCTTTCAACGTACACAGCCATGGGACGTCGTCATCTCTTGCAGCATGTATACGTAGCCCGCAGACGCGTAACGAAGCTCGGCTTGTTAGGTGCGCACGCGGACTACTGTGTTTTATGCGCCCAGGCACTTGAGGCCGGGAAAGGGAGATGTTGCTCCCTTTCTCTCTTCTCTCCGGCGATTCCTTGTAACAGAAGAGGAATATAAACATTATAATGCGGCTCGAGGATCCGTTGCTACAACGTTGAATAACGCGGCTGCGTGCATGTTGCATGAGAGGCGCGTTATTCAACGCATGCAGCGCGACGGAAATACGGCGAGGCAAAAGGCCGAATTTACTGACCCATGAATTTTTCACTTTTAATTGCCCTGAATATCACCAAGGGCTTCGCGTATATGGTAAAACGAAATATGAGACTACTTTTTTAATATGGAATTTTAAATTATGGATTCTGGTTATTTCTGACTATATAGCAAATTCAATAAAAGTTCATTCTATTGTTAGTTAATAAAATATAATAAATCTAAAACATTACCCCGTGGGTATACACCAGAGCAAACTTCAATATTGACATCTGCAAAATTAAAGTTTGGCTTTATCGAAATCACACATCGTGTACGTTATATACTTTCCAGCCATATCGAACTGAACATTGTTCCTCGGGACTTTGAAATGCAGCGTGCAAACACGCGAAAATATCAGGGGCCAATCCCTTATCGCCGGCCTCGAATAGCCCGCGGCTGGACTTATTGTGCGCCGCGCGAGCTCGGCAAATGCGAAGCCTAAAACTGTGAGCGCGCACTCGCCTGCTCGTCGATAATCGAATCATCCGGCCTGCCCGGCCGCGACCCCCAAAATCGGGCGACCGCACGGATGCGTTCAGTCTGTATATATATGCCTCTCTCTCTCTCTGCCTCTCTCTGCTACGAGGTATACGAAGCGTGGAGAAAGGATCATTCGGTCCTCGTTACACTTTTACAGGTGCGCAGAGAGGATCTATTTCCGCACGGGTCATAGACGGCCGCCATCAATTACTCGCCCGAAATTTCCATCCTTTGTATCAATTACTGACGCGTGTATGTGGCATTTGCAGCGCGAATTATGTTTATTTTTGAAAGCAATAAAAATCTTTTTCATTTTTTAGATTAAAGAGTTTACAGTAGATGTACAACGAGATGCACTTTTAATGAATATTTCTTGAGTGAACAATATCTGCATTTGCAATGATTTTTTGGATTTCAAATTCTTTTTCAGTTTATTAACTCTACATCTTTCAATATTATCAGATCTTATAGTATAAGTAGGATCAAAATCTTTTCTAAAAGGCGTGTATCTTGGATAACATAAGAATAAGAACTTCTTTATAAGATACCTATACGGGATGTATAATTTATAATTATTTTTATATTCTTTTGTAGAGTGAGAAAACTAAGAACATTTTCAGAACTTGGCTTGGCTTAACAAAAACCTACGGAATTGCGAATTTCTAAGACAAAATGGATTGGTGGAATCTGAAATAGAAAATTCCCCGAGATAATACCACGCCAATGCATAAGCCTCGTTCTCCCAGAAGCCCCATTTCTTTGCAGTCGGGGGAAAATAACCGTAGATGGAAAACGGTTCTCAGAAAGAGAGGAATAAGAGCACGCGAACAGGGACAGCAGGCGGCGACAGATGAGGAATCGCGAGGAGTCCAAGGGAATGATGATTCATGTATAGGGAGAAAGCGGAACAAGGGTCAAGACTGGAATTCGTTAATTGTGATTCAGGATTTCGAAGGTGATTATAGCTTGTGATTCGTTTAAAAGACTAATAGCCGACGGTTCTTGAATAAGTAGACATAAAATTGGCGAATGACCATCGCTAAAGAAAAATGTGTGGATTTTAATTGTGTGGATAAAAATCTCTTCAACTACTTCTTATAATTCATCACTCAGCCTAAATACAAAATAAGACTCTGATTAATCAAATCGAACATATCATAAATTTGTCAAAAAAAAGGGATGTTAAAATGCCAGAAATAATGAACTTTTTTTACTCGAAACATCATTTCAAGGCAATCTGTCTACAGTATCCAAGTAGAAATAAAAGATAAACTAACTGCGAAAAAACCGTTATTATGAAAATGTATCAAATAAAAGCTATGGTTTTCTGCTAATTGGATAATTAATTTTTTTCTAAAGAAGACCATTATCAAAATTATACAAAAATTATGAGGAAATATTATAAAAACTTGTTTTAGATCTCCAACGATCAAACTTTGTCATTAAAAAAATTGCTTGTATGCGAAAAAACAAATAATGTTGTTTATGTAACAAATTTTTGATTTTCCCATAGTATTTAATTTAATTTTTTTTTGTAAATATATATAAAAAAAGTAAATTTTTATAGATTCTAATGCTTTATAAAAAAGAACATGAGAAACGTTTTACAAGAAGTAGATTGAAATTGCTGCAATTTCGTAGGAGCATAACTTCCCGAACAACGTCAGAGAGTATCAACAACGCAATTGAAAATTCTTTTAGGAGAAAGTACGATGAAAATAAAAGAGACAAGGAAGTGAAGAAAGCAAAAAGAGCAAGTATGGGCAGGGATAGGCGCCAAGAAAAATCATCGGTAAAACTTTGTACTTTTTTCAAGTTTTGCTCCCCCGCTTCTCTCTTTTTATTATCTTGTTTGTTTTTTCGTTCATCGGAGATCCAGTATATCGCTGTATATACTTATCGTTCATATACCTGCAGTGCTGTTTGAAAGCATTACTGAATGGAGACACTCTCCCTTGTTCTCTCTTTTTGTTTCTTCTCACCAATATAGAGAATTCGAAATGCCTAGCTAACGAGAGGGAGAGTAAGAGGGGGAGAGAGAGAGAGATATATATTGCAGTTGAACGGTCGAGTTCGTTGAAATAAAATCCTAAAAGGACGTTTCCCTTTGACGCGCGTCCGTTGGTTTTAAAATAACGAGAAGCAGCTAGCTGGAGCAACTATGCGCGTGCTCTTGCCTCCAAAATTGACGCTTTCAAGAGAAAAGAGGGGATGAAGGGAAATAAAAAGCTCAGCTTTTTAATTTGCGCACGCGCTTGTTATCGACGGTCGAGCTTTGCAAGTGCCGCCTTAAAATATACAACGCTAACGGGATCGCGAGTGTCTTCGTAAACATGGAAACAAATGAGCATAAATGCTTCGTCGACATCGCGTACTGGTGTGTGTATAAATATAGGCTTACCGCTAGTGAAAAATCTTTCTCGACACCTTTACTCAAACCTTGAGAATTCTCGCAAAGGGAACTTATTTTTAAATTATTTTTAACTTTCGAATATAAAACTAAATTTGTTTTTGTTGCACCGTTTTATTTTTAGTCCAACTTACAGCAACGTTTGAATTTAACTTATGAAAAATATTATGTTTCCAAAAAACAATATTTACGCTGGTAATTACGCGGTACATGTGAAATATTATTCTTTGACTCATTATTTATTCAGTAGTCGCTACGGAAATATGGACATATTGTATTATTGAACACTACATTAAATGCAGTTTAAATTTATAAAGCTAATGTTTTTTTATATTTAACTAAGGAATGCTTTGACTCCTACTAATTTCTGTATCATCTCGTTTGCAATAAAAATTGTACCTGTATAAAACATTTTAGAAACTCAAAGAACGTTTACGTTTGTTTCAGGTCAGGCCTATTCGGATTAGTATCGCGCCTCTAACAAAGAAACGTGCGATACTGTGGCGTGAATTCCACGAAACGGAACAAAGTCTGCGGGAAAACAGCAAAGTGAATTACACCCTCAGCTGCTGGCTTTCGACGCACGCCCAAGCCTTTTCGCACTTCGCTCCTTTTCCCCCCTCTGTTCCGTTTCTATCCCTGTCTGCAGTTTTTTATTTTTCAACTTCGAGTTTCTCTCTCTCTCTCTCTCTCTCTCTCTCTCTCTCTCTCTCTCTTTCCATTTTGCTTTGCCGGCTCTAGTTTTTTCAATTTTGTTTAATTCTCGCTCTCTTCTTTGTCACTGTTCTTCATTTTATACGGCGAACTCAATATTTGTTAATTCGTTCGAATTGAAGTACGTTTTGCGGTTCTCACTCGAATGTTTTTAGTAGTCAAACATAGTTTTACACAAATGTAAGGTTTAATAAAACAATCGCTCTCTTTTTACACCGCATTGTAACCGCTCTATCTTTTCTAGCTTATCTAGCCGTACAGTAAGCTGCCCTTACTATACGGTTATAACTTTTTTACTATATTTTCACTTGTTTTCTTCCTTTTTTTACATTTTTCTCATTCAATGTCTCATTCGATTTTTGTATCTCTCGTATGATACTCGTATGATTGTTTGCTCCTTATCTCCTAAGCCTCAAGTTTCTGAGTTGCTCCTATGACTCTACATTTTTTCAGTCTTTAATTAATATTTTTCTTAATGTGCCTATCGACTTTAAGCTTTAATTGTTACAAATGTCACAGTTTCGGCCTGGTTTCATTGATTATTTTGTTTGAGACAATATTTCTCATGACTTTTTCATGAAAGACTTGCACTATGCTATCCCTGACATGACTCGTGTCGTCGATAGTTCTTTCTACCCGTCGGAGATGGATCTACGCTCGTTCTCAAAGATTACGATCGATGGTCGTGTACCGGACAAAGGAGCACCGTCCTGGAGTTATTATGACGGATAACTTTGTTATATCCATGGTATTTTTCTTCTGCTTTTTATTATTACGTTTAGACATAGTTTATATCCTTATATTTTGTTGTTTATCTTATATCAAGCCCACGCACCTGTCGTTATGTCCCAAGTGTGCTAAATAAAGAATCTAATCCAATGTAATCTTTCTCTCCATCCCTCCCTCTCTTTCTCTCTCTTTGCCGCGCTTTTGACCAATCCTATCCTGGCCCACCATTGCTCTCGTTTCGCGCTCGCTCCCTCTCTATTATCCTATTTTCATTTCATCGAAAAGTCGCCCATGTTTGCACGTGTACTGCGTACGGGGCTTGGAGAGAAAGGGAGAAAGTAAAGGGAGTAACAGGAGGAAGGAGTATCGGGCAAACCCTCTATTTCTCCGGTAACTTCTACCCCGGGCTAATCGGATTTTTCTACGTGCTCTACAGCGGGTAGGAGAGAGGAAAAGCGAGGAAGAGAGTGGGAGGATGAGGGAGAGAGAAAGGCCAGAACATTACCCGGCGATTCGTCCAGGGGAAAATCGCATTTCCCAGTTAACGCCCCCGCGGCCGCGCAGGAGTTAAGAGCGAAATGAAAGAGAGAAAGAGAGAACGCGAAAAATCTTCCGCACGCGCTCTCGTCGCGTCGCCAGCTTGACGAATTAGCTGCTGAGTGTTTGCAATTGTGGTTTCCCCCTACTCTACTTGCCCGCTCACGCTGAATAATTTGCTTGTAAAAAGTCAAATGATGGAAATTTGACTTTTAAAGCATGCGATTTCGAATGAGAAATGTGCTTGCTCTGTTTTCTATTTTTTCTTGTCCTCAACCCATTGGATTGACGCTCTTTTGGCTCTTTTTGATCGTTCTGCGCTACCGGCGGACGGACGTTTACTTCTTTTACACGGTTAACAAAGTTGAACATTAAAATTGCAAATCGCGGATGTACTGAATGGTAATTGTGCCAGTCAATTGAATGACAAATGTTTGACCACTAGCACTTCAGTGGATTAAATATTAGTCGCACTGTATATTTCTTAATTTAAAATAAGTTAATGGTGAGTTTTATAATTATAACTTCTTTTATTATTAATCTTACGATTAAATCCATTCTAGCCTCGTACAATTAGCCTAATGGAAATTTGTTCTTATTAAAAATGCAATATTTAATTGACTTTTTCATTGCCTCAAGGGAGCTTACAACGGTTTCAAGTCCTATAATAATGCCCAAAGCAGCGGTTTTCATCACGTTAAAATTTTTGAAATCATCCTTATCTTCTTACCGAATTTGAACGTTACAAAAACGCCCTTAGGAAATGGGTGAATTAGCTAGAAAATAAAAGAACAATTTTCATCCAAGCGCGCTACTTTTCTTTTGCCATTTTGATTGCTTTTTTATTAAACTTAGTTTTCCGCTCATCGGCCACCTTTTTACTTTAGTATTTCTCTTTTGCCACACGTACGCGCCTCGGCTATACGGTTCCCTCCTGCTTCCTGAAGCCTTTAGCGCACGAGCCGTCGATCTCCCTTATTTAATCGTGCCAATTAAGACCTGGACGGGCCATGACCAACCGCCCAGCTCGAGCAGTGAAAAGAAGCGGGAAAAAGAAGGAAAGGAAAGCGTCTTGGCCGGAAAATCGGAAAATAAATACCTCGTCTCTCGGCTGCTCCTATGTGTACAAAGATCCGGACTTTCGACCTTTGCGCGCACGGACTTTACACGTCGTCAGAATTCAATCGAACGATTCGTCGCCCCATTATTTTCTGCTATTGAGTATTTCTTTTATAATTAAGTTAGAATATGTCTTAGATTGTGTGGGAACCCTAGTGTACCACAATCACTATTAGTAAGGTTAATTGATATTTAAGGTATATATGCTTTTTCGCTTACAAGAACGATGGCCAGATGGTGCGAAGCATTTAAAGATTGAATTTAATTGGTCTGCATAGAATAGGCGCCAACATCCAGTATCGTACTCGTGTAACTCACTATAGAAGAAGCAAAAACCTAAACGGGCCACTATGCGTTAATCAATCTATGCTATTAACTTAAAGTTATTTGTAGCATATTCATTCAAATTACTTTTGATATTCCACTTTGTTCATCTAATCCCCCTATGTAAACATGAAAATAATTTCTGTCATTAACAATATTCTTGGAGCACTGAAATTGTCGAAAATAAAACTCTGTCGTGAAGTCAGAAATCGCGAGCAATGCAGTGCGTCACACGAGGAAGGTAAAAAATGCTCTCCTGACCTCTTTTTTCGTTCGTCTCTTTCTCTTGCCCTCAGCTGCAGGGTCCAGTCGCAGAAGCAACTTAATTTACATTACGCTTTTTAGCCGGCAATGTCGGGGCTTTTTATAGCCTGTCACTTAAAACGAAGTAGCGCGCGAAAGGCAGTTGCAAAAAGTGGCCTGTATGCATGCTAATTTAAGCCTCGGCTTTAGTCCTCTCTAGTCGCGCTTGCGAGCTAACGGCCAGCGGGTGCCGTAAAACGGGTCCGAGAGACAAAGTAAGCGCGCGGCCGCTTACGCGGAATCGAATGGCCGAATCGAGCGCAGTTACCGCGGCCTTATAAAACCTCGAATTACCCCGCGAGAGCGTGTCTATATATATGGATACGTATATATCCGCGGGAGAGCGACATGGATGCTGGCGCTAATAAAACGACGACAAGCGCACACGCTGGCTTCGCCTATGTATATACGCATGGAACAAGGGGGCGCAAAATTGGCGTGAACGAATCGAACGCGCGAGGTCACGTTCCTCAACGCGACTCACAGTTACTGCATGCGCAGACTTTGCGCGAGTTTCATTGTTCGCGCTTTCTCTCCCTCTCTCTCCCTTTTCGTAGAACTTTTTCGCTGCTGCATCGCGAGCATAATGCGCGGCGATAATTAGCGCGAGCGAGCTGCCGAAGTTTTTTGCCCGTGCCGTTTCGCTTTGTTTCGCCGAGGAGCGATTGCGAGAGCAGCGAGCTTCCGAATGAGCGGCCACTTGGGCGCTCGTGGTTTACGTAAGGAAAGACTACCGGGAAATACGGATAACGAAAGGCAATGCGCCAAAAAGAGAGGGTGAGAGAGAGAGAGAGAGAACGAGAAAAGAGGGGAAGAAAAAGGAAAGAGAGAGATGAAGTGAGTAGTAGTGAATTTATTAACGCGCAGTTGAGTTTTGCAATTTCAGACGCGGCGGACAATATTTTCTCTACTCTCTCCATTGTTCTTTTTCATGTTATTGTGTACTAGCTCACTTGCTTCTTTTTCATTCCAGCTCTGAATAAATGCATTCTTGTTATTCTTTATGCATTGCCTATCGCTATATATCAATGGGTATACATATACGTTGGGTTATGAAAATTCAGAAAATTAATAATCCTTGATTACTGCACTGAGGGAAAATTAGTAGAATAATTATAAAAACGCTCAGTAAAAACTACCATACTGCAGGGGGAAACCGACCACAGACTGACCGTCTGGTAATTTTTATAGTCAGTCTGATAATTTTTATAAGGCAGTAGGGTAATTTTCTATTCGCTTCGAAAAATAAAGAAAAAAATTCTTTCTTCCCAA
>JAPYZP010000632.1:0-42493 GCA_030522985.1 Torymus sinensis | reverse complement strand
ACTCGGTACAAAACCATTAAAACCATCGACCTTCTCGTACAATGTTCCACAGAGAGGCACGACCCACGTAGTATGGCTAAAGGGCAGCGGTCCGCTCACGTCACTAGCCGGTCTGCAGGTCGGCGACGCGAAGTTCACGGGGATGTCGCGCACGGAGATGCTGCGGGTGCACCATCCGAAGCCACCGTTCCCGCCGGACGCCTGGCAGTACGAAGTGAGGTCCGATCATGTGCAAGTCCCAAATGTCGAGACGACTTACTGGTGCCGCGTGCAGAAGCTGCCGGACTCGCTGAGGCGGAAGTGAGTGGCGAGCTTGCTGTCGTACTTTTCGTATGAATTTTTCATTGGAAGTTATAGACTTTTCAATTGCGAGTTTCAAGTATTAATGGTAAAACGGTTTGAAGTTGATTAGGTCTTCTTATCTGGCAGTTGATTGTCTTTAACTTCAAAGTAAATGAAGTATAGTCTGTGGGTTTATGAAAAAAAAGTGATAAAAGCTCTTATTGTATAGTCTGCAGCGGTGTGGAAAAAATGATTTTAATTGGAATATTGTACGCTTATCGCAGTGCAAATTGATACGCGATTGTTCGTATAACGCGTTAATATTTAACGACAGCTGGAAAAATCCAGACATATTGCAGCTCCAAATTTTTTGTATAATCTTTCCGAAATGATAACACGCTATCGTCACTCGCTCCATATAATTCATTTTTGACAAACTTATTTCTAATTATTTGAAAAGCATCAGCTGATTTTCTGATAAGCACGCTCTTCTCGCGTTTCAATTAAACTTTATGCGATGAAATTAGCCGTTGAAGTCTGTAACTTTTTCTAACCAGAAATGAATTTATCACAAATGTGTGCAAGAACGATCGAGTTATATCAATGGAATATTTGGTGTACCAAAGACTAATATTATATATTTATCAACCGCAAATATAATCTTTGCCAAATATAGACACCATGTCCTTCAATTCGGACCGGTGATTCAGCAGGGCAATGAGCACTTGGTTCATCACATGGAAGTTTTCCATTGCGCTGGGCCGTCAGATTTAGAAGTGCCATTTTACAATGGACCCTGTGACTCACCCAACCGACCAGAACGAACTCAGGTCCGATTTAATAACTTCTATTAAATAACACATATTACTAATATTATTATTTTATGTGATTATAATACCTTTACATGTTATTCTTTTCATATAGGCAACCTGAAAAGCGCTTATTTTTGCATGCTTTACCCGTTTACCTAAGGTACATAATTTTTTATTTTTACTCCTAATCTCCCATATTATATTTTATATTATTTTACTTCCTTCATGTCATACCATTGATAATTGAAAATAAAACAGCTTTATTCGCTTCTTAATTTATATTTCATGTAACTATTGAAACCGCTTTCTATAGATTTGCAAAAAAGTGCTGGCAGCCTGGGCCATGGGCGCCGACGCCTTCGTCTACCCGGAGGAGGCGGGTCTACCAATCGGCGGCGATGGTTTCAATCGCTTCGTCATGCTCGAGGTCCACTACAACAATCCGGAACTGCAGGCGGGCAGCGTTGATTCGTCCGGCATACGTTTCATCTTCAGCAAGAGCCTCAGAAAGTACGATGCGGGCGTGCTCGAGCTCGGGCTCGAGTATACCGATAAGATGGCCATTCCGCCCGGACAGGTTGTACTTTCGTGACAGTTTTGAGATAAAACGGAACGTTTGATGTTAATTCGATCCCTCCTTTAATGCTAATTTTTTAATATTGTTAATTTAAGAAAAGGTTTAAATAAAAATAGAAAAGGAGAAATCTTAAAAGAAAAACAAAGGAAAGAAGTTTATAATGAAAAATGATTCCTCTGAACCAATCTAATGAAAATCATATTGTTGTAAAAGATATGCAACAGTTAAAGGTTCCGTGGATTTCCTCATATATTATATCCTAAGGAAAAAAAAATAATATGATTTATCATATAAAAAATCATATGACAAATTATCTGATAAATGATATGACCAATCAGACTATTTACTGTTTACAATTATTTATTATTATTAACGTTAAATTTCAATTTCATATTTTGTTTACTAATTAACTTTATTAGATATATGCCATACAGGGAGAATTTTAATGGAACTAATTCATTGATATTACTTTTTTTAATTCTATTATTGATAAATTCTAATAATAATAATAATAATTGATTGTAAAAAGTAAATGGTCTGATTTGTGATATGATCACATGATATATCACATGATTATTTAAAGATGATTTTCTCGAAAACATCTTATGATTAATCATATGTTTTATCATATGGCAAATCATATGATATCGTATATAAAAAATCATGTGATAAATCATATGATTTTTTAAGTAGGGATAGCAATAATCCTTTCGAGAATTAAGGATACTTCTTTCATTCACATGAATAAAAAAAACTTTAACGATCCTATACCCTAGGAATCATTCACTCTGTCGGGCCACTGCATCGCCGAGTGCACGGGCGTCGGTCTAGCCCAGTCGGGCATCCGCATCTTCGGCTCGCAGCTGCACACCCACCTGACGGGCAGACGCGTCCTCACGCGGCACGTGCGCGACGGCGAGGAGCTGCCGATGCTCAACTACGACAACCACTACTCAACGCACTTCCAGGAGATCAGGCTGCTGCCACAGCCCGTCACCGTGCTGCCGGTAATGAGTGATAAAAAGAATGTTGTGTAGCGTTGAAATATTAGGTTTTTTAGTGGGACTGACATTTTTGACCGAGGGCAATAATTGTAATATATTATGCTGCACCTTACTAATTTGATCAAGTTTTAAAATCATAATTTTAATCAGTGAGACGGTTAATAATTGTAAAATAATATTATATAAAGGAAAAGTACTATATTATTAAAAGATATGTTAATACGATAAGATAATAAGAAAAATAATTTGATACAACTAAGTCTTTTCAGTTCATTCGATTAATGACATATGATATACATTTTCTTCGTTTTGTTGCCAGGGCGATTCCTTGATAACGACTTGCACGTACGAAACGATGAACAGAAAGAATGTCACCCTGGGAGGTTTCGCGATTTCCGATGAGATGTGCGTCAACTACATCCATTACTACCCAAACTCCAAATTAGAGGTAAACTGAGCTCCGAATGAATAAAAAAATATTTTCAAGCATCGTTGCGTTCCGAAGTCTTTTCAATTATCGTGCCAAACGAATTGGAACGACCGAGAACGCTATAATTAATCATGGATATAAAATCCTCGACTGACTTTGCTTTTTCCGTTCTTCCTTCCTCCCTCCTCTCTTTCTCATAGGTCTGCAAAAGTGCTATAAGCGATGACGCATTGAGAACGTATTTCCGGTACATGCGAGAATGGGAGAGCCAAGGAACGAGCAGCGAAAAGGGAATCTCCGACAATTACAAGGGCATCGAGTGGACCAAGGTGCGCGTCGAAGCGCTGCACGATCTCTACGAAGTCGCACCTCTAGGTAGTTCTTTTAATAAAATAATACTGTAGACTCGTGGTTTCTGCATCGGATGCAGGCTTTGTGAATCACGCTACTATCAAACCTGTGAATAAGCATTTTTCTGGGTATTACATACGTCCTGTGACTCATTCGAACTCTATAGTCTGTAAATAAACTAATTTATTCCAATTGTTTTCAAGATTTGAAAATGTCACATGAGTGGATACACGAATCTTGCTGTTTTTCACAATAAAAAATACACGATCACGTAATTATAATTGATAAAATCGCCGATATATTCGATTGATTAAAATAAAAGTATTATGTATATCTTGCAACAGGATTTTAATATCACATATAACAGGAAAATTCTACTTGAAAAAATAATATCTTTGAAATTAAAAAATGATAATTATTTATTTTTCATTTAAAATAATAAAAAGAAAAACAAAGATAAAAATACTTAAGCTAAACCATTTGATAACTTTGTACAGGAATGCAATGCAACGGTTCGGACGGCACTCGACTGCCCGGCCTATGGGACAACATTGCGGCGACATCGGTTCGCCTGCCGCTCGCACCGCCGGCTCGCAATTGTCCGGAATCGGGATATCGGAACGACGTCGACGAGTCCAATCAGGTGTGAAGCGATCGAAGAGGCAGACATAAAAGCCAACGAACGAATCGCATATGTAGAGGAGAGCAAAATCGATGACGAGCAAAAGTTAACAAATTATGTAGAGCGTAGTCGTACCTGATTGTTGTTGATAAAAAAAAACACAGAAAATTCAAAGAATTCAAAAGTAATATATAGTTGAAAATAAAAGAGAAATTAGATTATATGCATATGTTGGAGTGTATCGATAATGCGATGTTAACTGACGAACAAACGATGTATTTTTAGAAAAGTACAAAAATCCATGAGCGAAGAATGCAAAAATGCAAAGAGCGTTTACTAGGTATTGTGTAAAAGTTTATAAATCTTTCGTGTATTTAGTGTTTCGAACGTCTTTGTTTCATTATTTTCTCTTTTTCATCATCTTTTCTCTATCTCACACCCTGACAAAAGTACATTATAATCATGTCGTCTCGCAAACACAGCGCATGTAAGCAAGCTTTCGGCTTCTCTTTCTCTCTCTCTCTCTCTTTCTCGCGCGCGCCTAATAACAAATACTTCCTTTTTGTTTTCGCGTAATAATAATTAATATTACAATATATATCTATAATATAATCTAATAATGTAATAATAGTGATCGATCAACTTTACATGCCTTATTAATAATGTACAAAAAAAGAGACAGCATTGCCTTTACCGTTTTCTTTATAGCATTGCAATAAAAAGAAAATTATATTCTTGTTTCGATTCGCAATTCGAGCTTGAACTTAACGCGCGCGTGAACATCTTTCGTACGTCATTTTTATTCGACGATTTATGAACACACGCTAAACAAAAATGCTTATACTGCAAGAACTTAAGAAAAGAATACTTCGTATTGTATGTACGATATAATACATAATACAGGCGGGTCATTGCGCACTTACACACATTCAACACACATACGCGTGCACTTTTATATTCAGCAAACCATGCATGTATTGACTTTATAAAAAATTAATGTTCTTAAATCACATTACATGAAATCGTCTCATCTTTCTCCCTTTTATGTCGCTTATTTTAAAATGTTTTCATTTCATCTGAAATTAAAATTATAATTTTCCAAATACTATCATTGCGTGGAAGTCAATAAATGTACAGTTCGCAGTACATATATCTGGAATAGTTTCCCGAGCCTAAAAATGTTCCCTTTTATTTTAAACTTCTTTCATTACTTAACAGACCAACGGATCTTACATTTTTAATGTCATTTTGTCTTCAGCTCGGGATACAATCAAAACAGTTTACAATTTGTACTGCCGAATTTTTCCTCGGAAGTTAGCATGAGTCTCTACGATGTGCACAGAGTGCAGAGATCAGCTTTCTCTTTGGCGTCGCGTTTATCTTTAGAACAGACAAGGGCACCTTTTGTTATTTTAAAATATACGCTCAATTACTTAGGTGTCTTAACTATAGTTGAGAAAATAACTGACAATTTCTATAGTCTAAAATCTCGCTTAAAATTCGTTGATACTTTCGCAGTTCCGTAAAGTTTTAGTTAAATGCATGTTAATGATACTCTAATTTTGAATAGTTTGCATGTGGCATTCCTAATCTAAGCTAAATGAAATAACTTAAATTATAAAGCATAAAATATGTTATGAATGAATTAAAAATCTGACCATTATAACAAACAAAAAATGCCCGAGGCTGCTTTCGAAAGCCCTGCTCGATCGCCATTTAACCGAGTGACCAGAATTCACATTGCCATTGCAAAATTCGCGTGTCCGTTAACTCTCATAAGCGACTCGGAGAAGCAGGAATTCATTTTGAAATGTGTCATGCTTCGGAGAGAATCAGATGCTCCGCAGACGAACGGAATGGACGATTTTTTAACATTATAAATTAAAGGAACAATCATCTGGAAATCTTAAAAAGATTATGATTCAATAATTACTTTCATGGCGAATGTAGTTTAGAAAGATCTAAGGTATAGTAACGATCATTAAAAAAACAAATTGAAAAATTATTTTGTATTTCTATAGCTACGAAAATTAACTTTTAATTTATTTTTAGTTTATTTGATACTTTTAAGATCCGATGACTGTTCCGTTAATTTGAAGGAACGTCATTACAGTTTGAATTCCTGGAGAAAAATGATTGAAGCATTCTCTATGCTGGCGACTGTCGAAGAAGTAATATGTAATGATCAGTCGACTTTTTCTCTAGGAACAAGTTCGCGCGATTTTTCCCTTTTTCGTCATTGTTTTTTTTCCGTATAAAAAGCTTAATTTCCGATGTTTTTCGAGTTATTTTTTTCTAAATATAGACAGTATACAATCGCGAAGTATAAAATATATCACTTTGTGAATGAGTGCGAATTTCGTCCACGTAATATCTTACTCATCGAGCAATTCTTTCACGGTACATTAATTCGGGTCAAGCTGCTAAAAGTGTCTGCGCAGACTATAAGAAAATACACATTATACAAAAATTCGCATATACCACCTCAGACTCCGGAAGTAGAGGGGATGAACATGGACCCCTTCGTTACTTTAGAATAAATATTTTTCATTTGCACGAGTCATATTTTTGCCAACATTATTAATTTTTTTTTTCAATGTGATCAACAAGAGGATGCATTATTATGCGATGGAAGATATTGTTCTTTCACTTATTAATTATGCAATAAACGGAGTGAAAATTGGAGTAACACAGATCGTACACAGCAATTACATATCAAAAATTTTTAATTTTGTGATAAAATTAAGAAGGTACTGTAAAGCTGTAGCGTACGACTTAGTGCGTCTAAAAAACGCTGGAAAAACATTCACTTTATCACATTTATAATTTAAAAACTATCCTCTAATCATAACACAAATCATTAAAAAGAATAGTAACGAATACTTAACCATATCTCTCATTTTCTCAATCATTTTCAAGAATCATTCATGCACATTGAAACTGACATACAACAAATCATTAGGAAATCCTTTCCAATGAAGGATCTTTAAGAACGCTAAATTAAAAATACTTCGAGAGCGCCTATTTCTAAAACGAAACGAAAAATCTTTATGAGTCAAATTACTGAAAAAATTACGGAGAGAGCAAATGTGAAATCATCCAGTCGAAAATAACGAAGGGACGTCCCATGCAGTATTCGATAATCGTTGCTCGAATCTTTAAAATAAAACGCACAATCTTTACGGTTTGTCGACTAGAGTGAGGATTGATTGTTCTGATGCACCTGCAACTGTAAAAAGCAGTAGAGTATGCCAGCCTGCGCCATAACATCTACCGTACCCGCAGCCAGGGGATCGCGATTCTTTGCGTCCGGACGATTGCTCGTGCCCGGCCGCAGGAGCGTCGGTCCAAAGACGGTGGCCAGGTTGTGTAGAGACATCTTGTTCTGGGCCTCGTGCTTGTTGACGCGCACGAGATGGGAGAGAAGGAAGTCGATCACGGCTTTGTTGACCTGGGGTAGACCCTCGTAGACACGCCGTAAGGCACTGCCCCGCGATAGCTCGCCGCTCTGGAAGGCGTCGAGGAAAGCGGGGTACAGGGCGTCCGTAAATAGGGCCTCTGGCATTTCTCGCAGGTAGAGCTTCAGTACGCCGGTTACCGAGTGCACATCCACCTAAAATTTAATGTTGTTTTAATTATATATTTTTATTAACGATAATATATATATTTAGTTCAATTTCATTAATAAGCTTTAATTTACCTCTTTTAATAATTGTTCGGCTTCGTACGAGTTACTTTCGAATGATTTTCGTAATTTCGTCAAGTCTGAAGCTGATCCGGATACTCGATAAAGGCCAACTTCTGCCATTCCTCTTTTCTCAACTTCACGCACGCAAGCTGTGACAATGAATGGTACATCCCGCTTTTCACGCCTAGAAAACAAAAAAGTTAATGATTACATTTTTTGCATTTTAATACAAATTTTTAGTGAAATAGTAGTTTATTACATACTTGCAAACTTGTTGAATTTTCGCTCCAAAAAGACCTTGTGGTTTAGCAGAGGGTACTCGACGTAGAGTCACTTCGCTAGGAATGAATTTCAAGGATACGTCTAAGTTACATGGACCCAAGTTTAACGTCCTCTTAACTTGATCACCAAGTAACCAAGATCTGCTCAAACGCTGAGCACACTTTCCTCTCAACACCGAGCGAGAACCGCATTCTTCGTATAGTAAAATTCTGACGTTCTGACTTCCTTCCAACTCAACGATAAAAGTTTGCCCTGCAAACCCATTGCATGTTATTATTTAAGAAACTATAATATTGTATTGAATAATTTAATTTATCCGTTTTATTCATAAGAATGCATAAGACGAAAAATATGAATATATAATAAAATTTTCCATTTACGTACCCCAATTTGGTATTTGTCCTCTGGATATGTGACTCTTTGCTCTTTTGAAGTAATGTCCGTAACTGTCTACTTCTATTACTATATAAAACTCACCGGCTCTATCCAAGCCTGGTGGTACTACTCCCAGTAAAGTGAGTTGCAAATCTCCTAATAATAAGCTTTCATCTCGACCAGAACGCAACAAGTAACTTCCCATGTCCGTCTGTAAATAAGTTCGGCACGCTGCTATCCAAGCTTTTAAGTCGTACATGTTGAGTGGAAGCTGTCCAGGTGGTTGTCCGCCCTAATTTAAAATATAATAATAAATTAGATTAATACTATTGTACGGGTATATTAATCAAAACATTTAATAAAAAAAATTGAATTAAATTGTTGTAAATAACTGAAAATAAATCACATACACTTTGATCTCGTACCTGTTGGAGTGCTTCAATGGCCTCAATCCATTGAGACCTTTCAAATTCACTTGATAGGAAGAAGGTATAGGAATTTTGTATACGATTTTGATTTTTCTGACCAATTTTGAGAATCAAATTTGGAGATGCTAATACCAATTGTGCTTCTAATTCAGCCAATTTTTTACGATTTTTTTCAGAACCTCTACCGCCAAGTCGAATTCTTTTGTCGTCACTTTTTTCCTCCCACAAAATTTGGTCTCTAACTGTACATGCTTGAGATCTGAAATATTAAGAAAATTATTGATATTTTTTAAAAGTTCAATAAAAAATATTATGATTAAACGATGTAATTAAATGTTATACCTAAGTACTACAACATTTGCCGGGCTGTTTTCACGAGGCTCAATACCATCTTCCATAACTACAACTTCAGACATTGGAATAAACCACTTTAGTTCGAATGTGAATTTATCTTTTCCAGATGCTTTATACTTAGCGCACGAAATAACGTCATTAAAAAGAAATAGGTGCCTCAGTTTTCTATGACCATCAGATAATTCTACGACAAATGAATTTTTTACGAGTCTTCTCTGGGCTCGATCATGATTCTGTAAGATCAATAAAATATTATATTGACGTAAATTAAATTTACAAAAATTATAAAAATTATATATATATATTTCTAAATTTACCTTGAACATGGATTTGGTCTGAATAATATTAAATTCGTCAAGGAAATTACGTGTCATTGCTAATGCTTCCGAAAGTGGTGCGTGATCCGGGTGGCTTGGTGGAGTATGTTTTAATAGATCCTATAAAACAAAAATGTTATTATTATTGATTATGATCACTTATGATGTATTCAGTTTTATTGAAATAACAATTACGTGTAAAACTAGAGCATTCTTTTGAACGCGAGCTACGGGTTTGTGTAATAGATCTTCAAGAGATAATCCTGGTTCCTTGGGGTAGCTTCTTAATCGTATGTCTCTTGTGATTTCTGCGAATTGTGAAGACTGTGAAGAGCAACGACGAACTGTATCGGTAGCGCGAGCATAATTATGAAGGAACGTGCCGTAATCTCCAATTTTACTCGCCATTATCTGCAAGTAAAGAATGTAATTAAGCAAGTCATAAATAGTTACAAAATTATTGGTTAATAGAAATTACACTCATTCTTACTTTAAATTGTTCACCAATAGTAGTTTTATTGTCCCAAGAATCAAGCTTTCTTCGTAAATCATCTAGGAATTCTTGATGTAGTTTATGTAAATCAGGAATCTTATAAAATATAGTGTTGAAGTCTTCTTGAGAAATTACTGGCTGTGATGTATTTACTGTAGCATTAATAGCTTTCATATACTAAAAAAATAGTTAATGTAAATACTCTTTTAAAAAATACGATTTTTTGATTCTTAAAAATATTTTAAATATTAAAATACGTACTTGTATCATTACATCTAAGCATTCAACGTAAATAGTTTCACTTTCAACTACAGAATTAATAATGCACTTGACCATTGAAGTTCTGTCACTTTCTTGGCTTTTGCCTTTATCTTGACGCCGTGGTGTTGTGGGAGTTGGAGATTCCAGACTGCCTTCGCTCAAGCTCAAAGGTTCAGCATCACTGCTACCAGTTTCATTATCAGTGCTTAAGGTACGTAAAAGGATGGGTGGAGCTGGATTTTCCTCATCTTCACTATCCATTGCTGTTCGATGTCTAAAAAATAAATATTTATATAAAGTTAAAACTTTAATATTTATATAATATTTTTTACTTGACTATTAATTTATTTTTTTAAACTAATAGTTATTCTTTATGAACTTACTGTATAAAGTAATCGATGTTAACATAATTGCTCTGATTTCCTGGTGAATCTGGAAGTGAAGGTGGCCTCCGCAATTGTACTTTGCTTCCATTACTGCCAACGGCAGGTGCATGCGCTTCTATGTAAACATATTCTCCAGTTTGATCAAGGGCTACCGAATCATAATATGGTTCTTCTTCTGATGCTTCTGCATCACCATCTTCTCCATCCTCAGCAGCTTTTTCTGAATTTTTCTCATCCTCTTCTTTTACTGTTTCTTCATTTTTATCTTTCTTTGAATTACCTGTAACTTGGATGACAGTGACATAATTACTTGGCACAGCATCTGGATCACTATTCCTCCTACATTCAGGCACTTTTTCAGGACTCCTTGGTATTTCACTTTTTGGCCTTTTGCTAGAACTCAGTGTTGAACTTAATTCATTTACACATTTATCCTGCAATTTACTGAGATCTTCTCGTGCTGGAAGAGGTGGAGCTGTATCCTCAGCTTCGTCAGATTGTGTTGTGGAATCTTGTGCACTGGTTTCTGCTGAGTGACAACTTTGCTGATTTGGTGATTCGGCAGTGGGTGTTTTAGACTCTGATGTTGCAGATGCATTAGCTAATTTGTGCCTTTCAACATCAGCTAAAAGTCGTTCTAAATATTCTACATAAAATTCTTCTTTTTCAAGCTCTTCTCTAAGTACATTTACCTTTAAAAAAATATTATATTCATTTTAAATTTAATTGATTATGTAACAACTTGTAAATTATAAATTAACTCTTACTATTTATAACTTATTATGTGAGAAAGTAAAATTGTTTCTTTTAAAAATTAAACTTATAAATAAATCTGTGACATTGTGAAAAAGTTTATTATAGATTATATGCATGATTAACTTACAAAGAGTATTAAGTTTATTAATAGTATAACTTCATAAAAGAGCTTTTTTATGTTCATTAATTATAAAATATTATAATATTTAATCAATAAATAAATATTATAAAAATATTAATTAAAAAAAGTTTTAGGTGAATCCATACTTTATAAAATATTTGAGTATTAAATTAAAACTCTTGATTACTTAATATTTATCATTTTAAATTTAATAAAAATATCATTTTTAATTTTTTTTATTTTCATATATTTTACTTTATATGCAATTATATAACTATCAATAATTAATTATTTTTATATAATAATATTACTAAAATTTTTTAAATACAAAAAAGATTCAAGTAAATGAAAAAGCATCTTTTGAAAATAATTAGATAAGGTTGCAAAAATTTTAAATATTTAAAGTAGGAGTTGACAATTCCTACTTTAACTATGCTACTCATAAACAGTGCCACCGCCCAATTAAACCTTCTATCAAACGTGATGAATCATCAACGCAAGTAACCCATAAAATTGAGCCTACTCCACCTCTTGCTCTCAATCGCAATAAAGACCCCCATTCATTTCTTTTCAAACCTGTCAATAACATAATAAAGGCCAATATTCTTATATTTTATCAGTTTTTCCATATAGCCTACAGTAAATAAGCATTCATCTGACTACCATTAAGACTGATAAGCTGATAAGACTCTATTCCCTTGAATCTCTTTTCAAAGTGGTGAATAATTGACATTAATGTCTACAAGATAAGGGCTAACATTGTGAATCAGTACCTTGAGCTTGTGTTTCACCAGATTTGCCCGCACATCCTCCTCCCATGCAGCTGGCAGAGCGCTGGCTGGGAACCTCTCATCCCAGACCCGTTGGAAGTCCCCGAAAACGCTCATCCCTGTAGATAACACCCGTAAGGCTACATTTATATATATTTATGATATACAGGTGCTTCTAATGAACACAGCAGAACCTCTCTATCGGTGGGCCCCCTCACTTTCATCGAAGCAGGAGAATTTCACAAGAGAATCAGCCAAGTGTTCAAAAACTCTCTTTCGCAATGCATTCGCAACACACACACACACACATAAGCTCTCAGCGCTCGAAAAATCCCCGAGGCGAATCCTCGCCTGCGTGCATACACGGAAAACCCAGGGTCGAGAAATTGTGCCGTTCGGGGTAATTATTCACCCGAAAATTACACTTTCTACACCGATCAGTAGAGATTCTCAACCGCTCCCGTTTCAGTGTAGGCGGAAAACGCATCGGCCCCGACGGACAGGCGCGCGCCTCAACCGATGCACAAAAAGAAAACGCGCGGATACGTGTGATGCAAAATAAGAAGCGAGTCCAGACGTAATACACACACTCCGAAATCTCTTCGAAAAGAAAAAAAAAGCGGAAAGGAAGGTGTGGGAGGGAAGGCGGAGGGGGGGAGAGTGGAGTATGAATAATAAATCTCCCAGCACCTGCACACACGGACACACACCACTTGTTTTTTCGCTCTCCTCGGGTGCTTCCTCTCTCTTTCTCTCTCTCCTACTGCTGCTGCTGGTGCTGTTCAGCGCCGTTCGTATCTCTCGCTCTCTATCTCCCTCGCTCGCTCTCCGCACGACGAGAGAAAACGCCCTCAGACGTCTCTGCTCATCGTCCTCGCGCGCTCGTCTTGCTCGTCGTCGTCGTCGTCGTGAGTAGTCGCTGTCGTGATGATGGTCTCTCGGTATCCTCGGCGTCGCGCATATACAAACACGTCTTCCGACTCCTCCTTCCTCCGCCGACTACTACTGGCGGCTCGCTCTTCTCCGGCCGCGGTTGTGTGACTGCGCCGCTTCACGGAGAGTATGTCTATATCTATATCCTTCTCCGAGTGTGCGTGCTGGTGCCGCTCGCTCACTCGTTCGGTCGCTCTCTCGCACACAGAGCCACAGCTGCTCTTTTCCTGTCGCCCTCTCTATCTCTCGACTTTCGCGGAATTCGCGTAAGCGTAAGCACGCACGCGGCGCGTATATATCCCCTATATACGTGTAAAGTATGTGTGTGCGTGTATATATTAAAAGGATCCGCGGCGGAGGTGGCTGCCGCTGCTTTTTGTTGTTTTCGCGCTCGCGGCTCCCGCGCGCCTACCTACCTACGCAACCAAGTGCGAGGCGCAGGTATAAATCGGAGCGCGTTACGGCTGCAGTAATATTTTTTCGCGATGTTCAGCCGTCGGCGGCCGTTAGCGTAGTAAGTGGTCGCGAGGAAAGTCAACAGAGCGACGACGGCTTTTACAGGCGCTCAGGTCAGCAGCAGCGTCGCGCTGTCATCTTCCTCGCCTGCGCCCCGCTGTCGCTATTAAAACTCTGCACGCAAGCGCGCGCGCACACATGCGGAGCGTTATCGGCAGCAGCTGTGTGCGGAGCCTGCGCTGCCTCTCCCTTTTATGTCCTCGTATATATATATGCCCCCTCGATAGAAGAGAGAGTTTGTATATAGCCCCCTTGTCGTTTGCTCTCTCTCTCCCTCGCTTGATGGTTTTTGCGTGGGATGATGCGCGCAGTCATGTCCCGTCCCTCTTCTCTCTCTCTCCTGCTCGTTCTATATGTGTGTGTGTGGGCACGAACGAGAGGCGCGGTTATATAGAGCCCCCTAGATTTGTCACCATACAGCCGTATTATTCCGCTCCATTATTTTCTCTATTGCTGCTGCTATGGTCGGGGCGCCCAGTTTTAGCTGATTACTGGAGCAGGGATTGATGTTTTCTTTCTTTTTAATAATTTTCCGAGTCCGTGGTTACGATTATAGCGCGCGAACGCGCGCACGAGCGGGAGAGGAGCGCGTGCCGTGAGTTATTGCACGATTTGAAATTGCATTATATATTGGAGTTTACGTCAGTAGCGAGCAGAGGAGTTACGTTATTAATAAACAGTTCACGGTTGCGTTGTTAATAAATAATGCTCCGGTTATGAGAGTGGACTGATTGATTACGGCGTGCGCGGGGTGGAACTACACGTCAATTTATAATAATTTATGCGGATGAATTATTCTTTTAGCTCGCTTTTAGAATGTAAAATGAGCGAAATCAGATTTTTATTTTAATATTTCAAAAGATTTTAATTCTTTATTATATTTTTGAGTGAAGTATATTATTATTGTTCGAGTTTGGTATACTGCAGAGACGAGAATAAAGATAAAAGATTTTGCGGGTGAGAAATTTCAAGTGTGATTCACGCACAGAAGTTCGCAGCGATAAAATTAGGGAGCCAATAGGTGCGATGAGACATTTATGCTGCCTGAAAACTGGAAAGCCGCGCGGACGATATCTCTTGAACTTCTGATTTGATTAGTTTTATCTATAAATATCAGCAACGCTCTAACCGCGTATCCAAGCTGTGATTGATCGAAAACTCGGTCTTATTCAATCTCCGCGAAAATTTCCAGAACCTGCGGAGTACACGTCAAATATCGATTAAATTCTATATATAATCGTACTAAAATGTTATGTTGTCAAATGGAAAAAATGATACAATCGTTCAGCATTTTGTAAAAGAAACTAAGAAATATAAATAATAAATATTTTCAATACTATATTTGTAAAATATGAAAAGTAGAACAATTTGTTTTTGAGTTCTATAAGCTATGCGTTCAAGTATACAACTATTTAATTGTAATAATTAAATGCCTTTTGTCAAACTATATAATATTGACTTATTGCAGATATTGGTAAC
Organism: Torymus sinensis; assembly: GCA_030522985.1. NCBI lineage: Eukaryota > Metazoa > Arthropoda > Insecta > Hymenoptera > Torymidae > Torymus > Torymus sinensis. The sequence continues at coordinate 27,256 of JAPYZP010000632.1, read as the reverse complement.
ACACTAGTACATTCAAAAATCTTTATTTGATGTATAAAAACTTTTATCATATAATTTGCATAATGAACGAAATACATTTCACAATTCAAATAGACAATTTACTCAACAATTTTTATAAAAACTCAAGACAAGATACGAGATTACATTTTATCCTCGCTTCTATTCCGTCAATATTTACCTACCTGTAAATAGACTAATCACACAATGTCACGAATTTATATATACACCACTCCGCTTTACAAAAGTCTTGCAATTCTTCAGCAAAGAATCTATACACTGGTTTCTGCGCGACACTTCGTAATACAATACAAGCGGCGTTATATGTAGATAGATATAATATCCGCGCGAAAGCCATATAAGTTGAAACTATTTTTGCACCCTCCGAATGGACGGAAGTCGGGGCGCAACTGGACATGGGGCGCTATGGAGCAAAGTCACGAGTATAGAGTTTTCGAAGCGGAAAAATATTATCGATATTCCGATCAATTCGCTGAAATCATATTAGATATTCTAAAATTACGACACATGGGTTGATATATTCAATATATCGACCCAATTTCAAAAAGATTGCTATCTGGATTTTTATACATGGCTTAGCATATTAATATTCACAGTTCTCAGGACCAATACTTGCTTTAAGGTAAATTTAATCAAGATCGAATTGTTAATTTAGTTTTGTAGAAAATAGAAGTTTTCACTATTTAAATAAAAACATCAGTATAATCTATAATTATACAATTATAACACAATTAATTCTATTTAAAAAAAATGTTTTTAACACACTGTTTCTGAATAGCATTTTTTTTTATTTTGACTTTGCATTAAATTACCGCATCTTACAGTACAACCCATTACACTGCATAAAAGCAGCAGTTGTGAAACAGGCTCAAAATGCACTTTATTATGTTTCATAATGAAAAATGATTGGCTTATGCTACTTACTGGAGGGAAATTCAAAAGAGAAATTTGAAACATGTTTTGATAAGTTTTATTACGAATTATGAAAGTACTATAAAAGTAGGCATTATTATTTGAAATTATATAAACAATTTCAACTTTACTAGAATATTAAAGTTGATTGTACGATAATAATTTGGATTAGTGCTATACTTGCTCCAAAATGATAATGGACCTTAATCAATGAAAAAATATTTATTAAATTATAAATTTCAATATACATATCCTAATTTGACACAGTACCTAATTTATGAAACGGAAATGACACTATTTTTTACTTATTATAGTAAGCAATTATATAGGAATAAGAATTAACCATCATCTTATATAGTAAAAACAAGCATCAACTTTTAAAATACAATAACATAAAAAAAAATGTTAACGCCTGCACAAACACACGCATTAATTAAAACACGCTATTGAAATTTCAACTGCGCTCAACGACCGCACAATGCAGCGACGCGGGCGCATTCCATCAATAAACATTACACACGTTGCTTCGCGCTATCGCGCCGCATAAAAGTAACTAATAGGTAAGTATATATACATAGATACGTCGCGAAAAAATGCCAAACTGAAAAAAAAGAAGGATAAGCATTCGAAACCTTGATTGACGAGAGACCGTCGCGCGCGCGCTCGACTCTCTCGCCTTCAGTAGTACATATATACATATACACATACTTACTACGTACCTCCGCGGCACAAATATATAACACACTCGCTCCCTTGAGATACACAATATATATATATATATATGTAACGCTATGCGCGGTGCGCGGCTCTCTCTCCGTGGTGTATACGGGCAAAGCAGCAGGCGCAGCAGCAGCGGCAGCAGCGAACGTGACTCTCTCGCTGCGCGAGTGCCCGAAAAAGCTGCTCTGTGCTGAGCAGGAGAGAGACAGCGTGAGAGAGGGAGAGAGAGAAAGTCTGTCTGCCGCGAGCGGGCGGCCGCGCGATAACCCTCGTATAAGTATGTACTCGCAGTCCTCCGTGTGCGATCGCTCCCGACAGACATACGCGCGCGCGCGTACGATATTACAGGTATAGGTATATAATAGGCATTATCACACATAGATAAACGCACACACGCGTCGCGAGTCTCTGCCGTGTTCGCGCGGAAAATATGGCGAGCTAGCATGTTGACGTCCGTCCGTGCTGCATCCTAAGAAAGAGAGGGTATTACACACCTATCGAGAGGAGGTGAGAAGCTGTGGTACTATATAAGGGAGAATAGAAGAGCAAGATGTTCCCAACCCAGGCGGCATCGGCTGCAGCCGCGGCGTGCAGCGGTGACGGCTCCGAAAGCGAGGCCCTGCGCATCCTCATACAGTTCGAGCGCATGTACCTAGCCCGCCTCGTCGAGGTGAACGAGGACCCCGAGCTCACCGATGACCAACGCACTCAGGTAGTGCGGCTTTTTACGGGGGCTTTTAATGTCGCCGGCTAAGTATATAAGTAGCGCGTCTAAGAAGAGAGCGAGCTTTTGTTGTTGTTTATGTTATATACCCTTACGCGCGACGACGACGTCAGCGGTTAACCTGTTTATTGTCGGGTCTGCGTTTCTCTCTCTCGAGGCGCTTTTTCGGGTTGCAGTTCGAAGTTGTCGGACGACGGGTAACCGTATACCTATATTAGTTGATAATGAATAATTTTTATTTATCCCTTGTCTAGAAAAATTAACGAATTGTTTTTGGATAAAGTTTTCATGTCGAGCTTCGCACTTTTCATTCACGTTTTATTACTGATTGTGAGAATATTTAGTGCGCGAGGTTTTAATGTTGATTTTGCTAATTTTTAAACTTTATCTCGGCCTGGGTTTCAAAATAAACTTAAACTGGCGAAAGTCGCATTGCAGCTATTAATAAATAACGGATAGTGTATCGCATAAAAGCGTATATATAACTTAAGAAATAATAAACTTGCTTCTTTTTATATCAAAACAAATATTGAAATATCAATTGTGAGAAACATTTTTTTGTATTTTTTTTTTGTAATTCGTAAATTATTTACTTTATTTGTTTGTCTATATCTGTAATTTTATATTTTACTGTTTAAAAGTATGAATAATGAAAATACTATTAATAAATTCATTCACTGTTTTGCTGCTGTAAGATTACTTCTATGGATGCCATGAAACTCAGAATATTGCAGCAGACTGCTTACTCTAAAAATAGTTTACTTAAAGTTTTAAATAGAATTGATGTTCTGGAGGGACTTTTTGGCCCATTTACCAGTTATTACATGAAGAGATACACTTCATTCATAGTGTTGAACTTTATTTACAGGCAAAACTCAAAATCATGGAGGATTGGGTCAAGGACTTAGGAGAGCAAAATGTAATGTTAGTACAAAGTGTTCATAGTCTTGAACAGGCAGCAGCTGGTAGAGTAAAATTATTAGAACACAAATTACAAGAAACTTCAAATTTAATGTCTTACAATATGTCGCATTCAAATAAATCTGAAGATGTAAGTAAAAATTTGATAACTGATAATGTTTTTATTGAAAATCATTTTTTCAAGACCAAAATGTTTGTATACAATATAGAAGTAAAAAATTTTTTTATTGTATAGGATCTGAATGCATTATCCGATCGTGTGCACAAGTTAGTAAATGATAAAGAAGCAACAGAGGATACTATAGAATATCTAAAGAGTGATTTAGGAAATTTGCTTGAACTTATTAAGCGTGGCCGAACAGAAAATAATTGGAGTCTTGATGGAATAACTTTTTATGAAATTCAGCCTTCAGATATTCCAGAACCAGATGAGTGAGTTATTTTTTAGTTGTAATTCCAAATTAAATCAATGTCTAGAAAAATAACATAAATTATTTAATTATTTGCATTTTTAATTACATGTTTTTTTTTTCAGTTGCACTTGTGGTCAGGTAAATCACTTTTCAATCCAAATATCAAAAACAAATTTAGTAGTAGCATACCTATAAGCCTTCAGTGTCTATTATTTAAAAGCTTATGGAAACTTATAATTTCTGTAAATTTAATAACAAAATATTTATCCTGCTAATGCTTGTCGATTGCTGCATTGCGTTGCATTTAAAGTTTTCTTACATTGTTAATTCTTCAAATTTTTAAGGAATTAACAATTAATTTTACAAATATAAATAGGAATGTAAATCAATAGTGTGATTTTATGAAAAATGTTAACAAATTCATATTTTGTGAGACCAAAATTTGTCAAAATATTTCTTATTACTGAAAAAAAAAAAAAAAAAAAAATACATTTAAACAGGAAAAAGGAGATACTGAAATTTTTAAAAATACTTATTTTATTGAAGAAAATAAGAAATTACATTTGTAAGTTAATCTGTGAATACATATATAAGTTGATCTATACATTAAAAAATGTCTTAATGTTGTAATTATTTTAATTAGGGAAATTAATGAATTAGAAGATAAAATATCAGAACTTATGAGACAAGTTAATGTTAAAGACAATATAATTAATAATTATGGTAGCAATATCTCTACTCTTATAAATACTTTAATTGAACAGTATTCACTAAAACCAAATCCTTTGATTTCATCAAATATTTCTGAATGCGATGTAAGTTATAATAGAAACTTATTAAAAAAAAGTTTTATTTTTACTTAAGGCAATTATGCTATTAGATAAAAAAACAAATCTAGGTCCTTTTGTTTATTTATTTTTTTTTTTTTTTAAGTTTTTGTAAGTAGTTCATATATTAAGTAATAAAAAGATGAAGTAATATTTAATTACTTCCCAAAAATTCTATTGCTATTCAGATTGCCAGTGTGAATGATAAAGAAATTCAGTTGATTAAAAATGGTTTAGAAACAGATTTAAATAAATACAGAGCTATGATACATGATCTTCAAATCAAAATTAATGAAATATGCAAGGAGAACGAAAACCTTAGTGCATGTCTTGCACGAGTAGAAAAAGTTTGTGCTTTTCTTTTCTTTTTTTTTATTCCTTTTTTTTAATGTTATGAATTTAAAAAAAATTGTAATTATTTTAGGAAGCTTCAGAAACACGTGATGCATTGACTCAAGAAGTGGCACAAAAACATGATACGATAGTGAATTTGAAAAATCAGATGCAGAAACTTGAAGAAAACCTTCAGAGATCAGAGAGTGCAGTGATATTAAAAAATCAATTCATCCATACATTACAAAACGATTTACAACATTTAAATAACAATCGTAAAGTAAGTTCTTTTATTACTTTAAATTCTTATTTTTATAGTACAGTTTGGTAAAATTTGGATAGTTTGATGTGTATAAAATATTTCTATTAACTATTACAAAAATCTTTTTTATAAGTAAAAATATAATTTTCATAACCATTTAATAACTTTTCTAGTCTCCTTCCATACATATATCTACCAAATGTGATATCCTACCCATTATCCATAGCCGTTCTGATTCCACCAAAAGAAATAATATTAAACAAGAACTTTCATGCAAACATTCTCAGAAAATTAGTTTTGATAATCGAAAACAATTGGATAATACTATAAAAGATATGTGCGAAAAACTATAAAATTGAAGCTTGGAACATGATGAATGTACAAAAATCCTTTTCCTAATCCATTTTGACTATTTTGTGTATAAAACACTAAACAAAAAACTACTTTTATGAAAGTCTTAATATATTCAAAGTATTCTTTTCGAAAAGACCTCCATTAAATTTTAAACTAAAATAATTAAATGGCAATTATTAGCCTAATTGCCTTAAACTTTTTAATTATTCATAATTATTAAGGAATCAGTTTAACCAAATAATAATTGAAAATCTATACCTTTTTAGAGTTTAAATTCTGTTAGAAAAGTCAGAATCAGCGATGAACCATGTGTTAGTGTAAGTATTATCAACATATAGATTTTAATTACATTTTAATTGATACAAAATTTTAAATTCATTATTCCATTAATAACGAAATTCTTTTATACAAAATAAATAATTAGAATAATAGAAAATATTAGTACAATAACTAATATATTTTACATACAATAATAATTTATTTTTTAGTTTGAAGACAAAACAATAGAAAATCAATTGCATGAAACTGCAAAACAATTAGAAGAATATGAAAGTACGTTACTTTTGAAAGATAATGAAATCACAGAGCTCAAAACAATGCTTAATCAGAAGAAAGTAGAAAATGCTCAGGTAAGGAAAAAGTTTATCATAAATTTATTGTTCATGATTTATAATAAATTAAATTATATTTTAAAATTTGTAAAATGTGCATGACCTATATATTAGGTCATGGATAAGAATTGAGTAATTTTACATGAAATATAATTTCGTTTTTTCATAATTATTCAATTCATTGAAAATTTCTAATATAAAATCTAAAAATTTTCCTATTTACAAAAATCTCTAAAATATTATAAAATTCAAATTTTATTTATTCATATATTTATTCACTAACTTATAAAGGTTAATTTTTCAAAATAATTGTTTAACAAATATATAGTATATAAATTACAAAAAAAAATGTTGTTAACGTTCAGAGCATTTTAAGTGAGAAAAATACTACTAAAAAATTATTACAATATGTTTTTGTTTCATAATATACTATATTAGATATTAGATAATTTTAATTAGATCTTTGTAATTGATCCATATATATATAGGTCATACCTCATTGTAAAAGAGAATCTCATGACCTATATATAGATGGGTCATGTTAAACTGTGTAATTTATATTGTAATAAATAAAATAAATAAAATTATGTTACTTAGGAAGAAGCATTGTCTAGTAATACTTCTATAGAAAAACAGGTATAAAACACGACAACCTACATTAATATTACCTATTTTTTTTTTTGAAATAAAGTAATCTTTATTTTATTGAATTCTTTAAGGGTGAAGTTTTGGATTATTTGACTAATTTAGTAGCTTTAATAATAGAAGATAAAAACAAAATTTCTGATATGAAGACTGATTTTGAAAATGTTATAACAGATTTGGTGCATACTAAGGTAATTTTTTTTATTTTATTAATACACCATGTTCCACTTATTAATACTTTAAATTGTGAATTTTATTTATTTATAGAGTATGTATGAGAAAATTATAGCTTTAGTACATGAACGATTCCAAGATATAGAAGTTTGCCTTAACGATTACAGAAAAGAAGTGATAGAAAAAGTAAGTACTTCAATGTTATTGTAGTAGGTATTTGAAAATATCAAAACCCAATTACCTTGAGCTGATACTTCGAAAAGCATATTGCAATTGAAATATTTGAACACCAGTGAGCATATGTGTCAGTATTCTTTTAGTCCTGAAGATCAAATACCATGAAGATATGAAAAACTCTTGTTTCCTGGTGTTAAAATGAATTACCTGTCTATACAATTATAACGAGTAAAAGAATTTAAAAAATGTATTAGGTAATATTCTAATTTTGTTATTTATACTATTTGAAAATAAATTTTTTTATAGGACCAACCAATTGATATAAAAGAGTTTATTTCTTCTATAACAAACAAAGTAACTTGTATACAAAAGTTATTCCAAAATAAATGTGAGGTGAGCTCTTATTATTTATGCTCGTATAGAATTCTAATTTGTATTCAGTAGTAAATTGAGTCATTTATTATTTCAGATGTGTGCAAAAGAAGATATATTGTTGAGCTTAACAGACATTATTTCAAAAATGAAATTTGGTATTGAAACACTATCAAAACTTTACGAAAATAAACGTAAACAAGCAGCTTCACTTAGATCAACGGTACTCTTTTTTTTATTTTATTTGCTTATTCTTCTGTTGTGAATCTATCAAAATCATTTTTAACTTGATTTTTTTTCTAGATTACAAAAAATCGTGCGATTTGTAATAAAAATAGTGAGCGAGAAAATGAACAAGAAGCTGTAAGTTACATACATATAAAATTATTTTCCTAAGGGCAGGCGCAACGTTCGAGTTTACGCATTCAAATCAGTGGTCGAACTGGAACTTTGCGCATCTTTTTTAGGAAAAATAGTACATGTTATACGTGCGCAGAGAAAATTCTCGCTCTCGTCTTTTGTTCGGGTGTCAACTTCGACTTGAGAATCGCCTCCTTTGCGCACTTGTAACATAATATACTATTTTCAAATATTTGAAAGAATGTGACAAATAATATAATTATTACATTATAGATTCTTGCATTTATTTTACAACAATTTCGTATGATGGAAGAATTCAGAATATGTACAGTTGAAGTACAAGCTGCTACTGAAGACTTAAGAGAAGAAGTATCAGGAGTCCTTTCCAATTTGGATTCCCGACATTGTAAAGTAAGTGACAGTTGAAGATTACTGAAATATTTTTAAATTGTATATAAAAAATCATAATGATTTTTATTTCAGTACATAGAACTTACAACATTAGTAAATGAAGTACAAGATTACCTTACAAAAACTAGGGAAAATATAACAGAAGTAATTAATCAATTACAATTACAGGTAATAATTTTATGTATATATAAGCACAAAAATAATAATTATGATAATTGATTAGAATTTCTTATAGGATGAAGAAAGAGCTAGACATAGTGAAAGAATAATGAACAATAGAATCAGATTAAAAGATACAAAAAATGAATTCAATCAAACTCAATCAGAGTTGTCAAAATGCCTTAGTAGTGTACAAAATAATATTCAAGTAAGACAACTTATTTTCAATAATAAAAGATACAATATTCTCAAATAATTATTAATTATATATTTTAATTGCAGCTGAAAAATTTCTTAGGTCACTCAACAATTCATTCATGTAACGATCTACTCGTTTCAGTAGTAGAGGAAGTAGAACAAATAGTCTGTAATGTACATAAATTTCAAAGGCAGAGATGCTGTACCTTATCAACTATGATGGATTTGAAAAAACAATTAACAGTAATGGAATACAAAGTAAAGGAGTTGAAAATAAAATCTGATCAAGTAGTAAGTATTTGTGATTTGCTTTATATAATTAGCTCAAATAGAATAATTTCTACAAACAATATATAATTAGTTATTAGACAATGAAGCAGCACAGAAATCATTTTCAGAAAAATCAAAACGTTTAGAAAAGTATGAGTATGAAGTTGATAATTGCCACACAAAAATGCAGGATGTTCTTGAAAGTATTATTGCAACAAGAGAACAGGTTATGTATTAATACAAAATTTAAATGTTTTTTTTTTTAATTGTATATTTATTATTTTATGTAATTACAGATGAATGAATTTGGATGCATTAAAGAAACTGATGATTCTTTTCAGGTATAAATTATATTTGGTTTTTATTATAACTACTATACGATTGAATTTTTTTGATTGTTAAATAACTAATGAGCCCATCTATTTATACAGAATACAAATGAAACAATTAAACTAAAAGATAATTTAAGACAATTACAGAAAGAGTGTGAGGAATTAAAAATAAAACTTTCTCAGGTATGTAACAATTTGAAAATATTCAATTTTTATAATGATAATTTTTTAAATTGACATAACTTGCAGGAATCAAATAAAAGTACTCACGAAGAAAAAATATCAGAATGGCAAAACAAGATAGTTGATTTGCAAGACCAAATAAAAAAGTTACAAAGCGAGGTACGTTTACGAATTTCACGAGACCTAAAACCCTTTTTAGAGCAAGCATTTTTTATTCATGCATAAATATTTTTTAGAATAAATGTAAACAACAAGCAAATAATTTTTTAAAGGAAAGTATAGAATTATTAGAAAAAGATTTAGATTCTGCTCATGCAAAAGTTGAAGATTATCGTAGATGTTCGTCAACAGAATGTTTAGAATTAAAAAAGAAAATTCTAGAATTAGAATGCACAGTATGTATTTTTGTATTTTTAGCATATATTTTATTATAAGAACTTCAAAGTTATTAAATATTTTAATAATATTTTTAGCTGAAGATACAGAAACCCACTGGAAATGATCTTAAATGTTTAACAAATAACGAAACAGATTCTAAAAAACCGCAACTTTTTGATGGCTTTGTAAGTATAATTTTTAGATACTTGGAAGACATGATTCACACATAATGTTGGTAGTAAATTTTATTTTATATAGAACAAAAATTGGGACTGTGATAGTGCAATAAAACAAGGATTACCAGGATCATATGAGGTGCCTAAATATAAACAATTATGTTTATTCCCGACTCTACTATAATGACCACTTTATGAACTTGAAAAATGCAACAAAAGTAACATTTGATTCCCTCTCCTATTTTATTCCCACAAAACTTAATCTTTCAATTACTCTGTCTTTCTTATTTTCCGCCTTTTTCGTTAGCCCACTTTCTATGTAGATAATGTGGCAACAGTTGAGTCGGAAATAAAGCACTATATGCAAAACGGGAGTACAGTCGAGTATTCCCGCGGATGAGTTTACTACCCAAGTGAAGCGAGACGACATTACTTTCTTGTTGCATAATGAACTATTAAAAACATGTTGTATAAAATATATCATAATTATTTCTTTTTCAGAATATACCTCAACTTTTTAAAGTATTACAAGACACTATTCACGTAATAACAGATGGTTTGCAAGGAGTGAGTGATGAACTGAAAAGACTGGTTAGTTTATATTTTGTTCATAAATACGAAATACTTGTAAGACCATCACTTTGGAAGACGAGTGGAAATACCCTCTCAGTCGATCACTAAAGTACTTTGATGGGTGACGACTTTATATTTATGCAACTTTGGTGATTGCTTACGTGTTTTTTCACACTCTTGTCAAAGTGTATGATACGTGACTAGAATCAAAATCAATCAAACATTGAGACTGTACAATGTACATATATCATATCATGATACGAATAGCTATAGCATATTCGGTCTCTAGATCTAGACAAAGATTTAACTAAAGGGTCCGCTCAAACGTTTTGCATCTTTAAGGTAGTTCTTTGGCTGACAGTAGACACTACTTTGTATATCTTTTTTCGATTACAAAATGCATGTAGGTAATAATGCGATATTTATCGTTTACACTGTTATTAGTAAGTTTATTAAAAAAAAAATAAATAAAATTCCGAACTGTTCATTCCACCTCTGTTAGAGACAATCATAGTAATATGTACATTACGCACGCGTAACGTTTAGGTACTTTTTTTTTTGTGCAAAATTTGCATTTTGTGAGAAATAAACAGAGAATTATAAAATTATAAAAAAATAAACATATAGTATATGCATACAAATGCGAGTCGGTTGAAAAAGCGAATTATCAGTTGGTAGTTGAGGATAAAAGGGAGCAAGCTAGTTCAGGACCGTAGGGGCGACGCTCTCCACCTCCTCACCCTACAAAAAATACTCTTGAAAAACATAAAACTAAGTGATTTATTTCGCACATTGCTTGTTGAAATGCGTAAATTGCGCGTTTTGCCCATTAAAACAAAAATGAGAAATTAGATTTTGCACACTAAGATGAAAAAAAAGTTAAAAAATTTTCAAATAAATTTCATATCAATAATATATTCGCCACACTAAACCTATTAAACTAACAAAAATTACACAAAAAATAATAAAAATAAATGTAGGAATGCCACTCTTTTTTCATATTATTCTTTCAGTATTATAGTTGTATAAGTAAGTTTTTTTTCGAAAATTCTTTTTAGTTTTTTCGCCGTGTTTCAAAATTTGAACTTCAACTAAATATCTAAATTCATTTTTCAAGAGGTATTGACATTTTGACCACGTATAAACTACACTAATTATAAAAAAAAATTCGAAGAAAATCGGTTATCCGAAAAACTATCTTAAAGAAATTTATGGATTTCAAAGCCAGTATGGGAAAGGGTATACTTACTTGCTGGGGGCTACTTATTGGGTCAAATATTCACTTGATTTTGACAGGTGCACAAACTCCAGAATGCAGTAAATATTTATATTAAATGAAATTCTAGGTATCAGAAGGATCACCTTATAAATACCGTTCTTATGACTCTGTTAGAACAGCAATAGACACATTGGCAAAATACATAGATAGTATAAAACATTGCTCTATTGAAGTAGAAAAAATTAAAGGAGCCTTATATTCCAAGAATAAACTAGTAAGTCCTAACACTTCTGTGCACTTGATTATATTAATAATACTTCTATTTATATGTATTTTCATAATTTTAGATGGAAAATATGGATGAAATCATAAGAATACAGAAAGATTCCATTACAATATCCCAATCTGAAGTCGAGATTTTGCATAAAACGCTACAAGAAAAGGTACCTATATTACTTATCGCGATTTTATCGTTTTTATAATGTGGTTATTGTGATATAAATAAATAGTTAAGAATTTTTGCGATAACTATGTTTATTTAGTGTTTTTTAATATTGCATGAAAAGTATATTTTTATAAGTTATAACACTTGATTGAAGGTATGTTATATATGCAGCCATATAAATGTGTAACAACCTTTTAACATATTTTTCGTAATTAGTTATTTAATTTTTTCAGGTTGATGTACAAGAACAAGCACTGTCTCAATGTGACCAAGAAAGGCAACAACTGATAAAACAAGTTCGTTGATACTATTTTTCTGTTACTATAATTTCAATATAATTTTTAACGAAAAAACGATTTAATAATTGTTTTGAATATTTTTTTTAATGTAAAACTTTACAAATATATGTATTTATTTCATTTTACTGTGCAGGTAGAACTTCAAGTACAAACAATAGGGCACTTACAAGAAGCCGTTGTGGAGGCTAAAAGAACGGTAGATCAGTTGTCTAGCAAAGCGGCAAGTGACGTGAGTGAGCAGTGGACTTCCGCCTCTCCTCCTGCCTTTAATCATAGACAAGTGCACGATGTTTAATTTAGAATAGATAATATGTCGTTTTCTTGTTTATACTAAAAAATTGTGCTTCTTGATATTCAAGAGACAAGCGATGATTTCTTAAAGAAAATAGTTTCAATTAGGCAATTTGTAAATAACAATTAAGTATAGCCCGGGGGGTAAAAATTATGTGCCACTATATTGTTAAATACGAAAATAGAGCGTGTATGTTGATTCGAAACTTTCAATTTGATTAAAGACGAATGGGTTCGTGCAACTCAATGACAGCTAATCGACAAGCATGATCATTTCTTTCACAAATGATTTTCAATACCTTATCCGCATTTCCCACATAAACTTTTTTGTTTTCATCGTATTTTATAAAACTTACGCCTTACGATTTTTTTACTAACATTGTGTGCAGTGTTGCTAACTTTTTCATCAAGGATTGATTTTTTTACCTAGTGTTGAGTTTTAAAAGCAAGACCGCCCCGCATGGTTTGTACGATGTATACGAGTAAGTTAAAATTATCATCGGTGACGTTAAAAACTCTTAACAATTTTATTGAAAAATGGAAAATAATTTTTAGAACTCCAACAAGAGCCAAATAATAAGGTCATTGAACATATACCTTACCGAAACAGAAAGTCAGTACAACGATTGCTTTCACGAGGTTAGTATTTATTCTGTATTAAAAAACACTGCTCATTCCAATTATTTTTATCATAAAATTTGATGCTACTAAACATAAAATCTACACAGTACTCTCCAATATCATTATTATTTTAAAAAGTAAATATACAGAATGCATAGTAAGAAACAATCACGGTCATATTTATTTTTTTTTTAGGCCGAAATGAAGATTTCCGATTACGTATATGAGCGATAAAAAAAGTTTTGAGGGACATACTTAGTGGATGAAAAAATGTTGATTCCTTCAAAAGTTACATGAGTTTGAAAATTAGCGTAAAATACACAAAATACTGAAAAAATGCAAAGGTGCGGATTTTTGACATTATTTAATGTATTTACAAAAACTAGTGTATTTTACACTCATTTTTAACTCGTATAGCTTTTGAAGAAATCAACATTTTCTCTAGTTTTATTTTCTTTTCTTTTTAAAATATATATACGACTCTTTCCGGCAAAACGATTTATTTTTTAAGTTGTTTTTGAGTCAGTTTTAAGCATATTTTAAACATAAATTTACTGTTGGTAAAAAGGCTTGCCATCAGATTTACCGTGTTTGTGATTTTTGTTATATTCAAATCTGGTCTGATTGGTGTGTCCTACAAAAAATTTGTATTTATTTTTTGTACCTAGTTTCATGATTTCTGTAAAATTTCTCATACATTTCATTTTACAACCTTTATAATTTTACCTTTGCAGGCATGTGAACAAGGGACGCTCTTGGAATTGCAGCGAGAATCTATAAGTAATCTGCAGAAGAAGATTAGTTTTTTGGAATTCGACGAATTCTTAAATGCGTTTACACTGCATTTTGTTTATTACGTTATATTATTCAAGTATCAGGTACGTTGAATGATTTAAAGGGACTTTAGCTATAATAGTGGTTTCAAGTATTACGACCTTAGTTTGCATTTATAAGAAAAATTATTCTTTAATGTACAGTATTAAGACAATCGATTTATAAGAATTTTTGTCACCATTCCCTGGCCGACAGTACCACTTTCGCTTTCGGTTCAAAAACGCAAATGTGATATTTTTGGCACGGGAATGGTGAAAAATAGTATACGCAACACGGGAGAAAAATTATCCGCTCGAGTTTTTCCTCCTAAGATGTGTAATATACTATTCAAGAAATATACTAAAAAAGCTTTAATCTTTAAAAGGCCCTCATTTTTTCCTTGAAATTCGATATTTTTAGAGGTGTGATACCCGTATGTAAATAACCAACAAGTCCGGTGAAGTTTCCAAGTTACCTGCTGTCCTCTAAAAGGACCAAGTGGACAATTCTAAAGGTTAAATATTGTCAAATTATAGTGAAAGCCCCTTAAAATAATTCAAGTAGATAATAAAAATAAACAATTGTAAAGATTTGTGGAATAAATCATTGAAACTTTGATTATCCTGAGTATTTAATTAAATAGATTTAAGTGATAATTCATCACACAGTAATAATTATGTTATTTACTATTTAAAAATTTAATATGATAAATTAAAATGTCACTTAATAATCGATATAAGAAATTGATTTCGAATTTTAAAAATATTAAATTATAATACCTATTGATCTACTTTTTATTACAGGAAGAAGTACAATTAAAAAACAAAAAATTGATTAACATGAAATCACAGGTAAACATTTTTTTTATAATATTTATTTTTATTTTTATTGTATATTTTTTTAACGTTACAGATCGACAAATTAGAGCGTGAAAAAAGTTGTTTTGAACAGCTATCTAAAAAGTTTGAATGTCAATGTCAAAAAGCAAATGAAGATTTAAAAAGGATAAGGTAGTTTAAGTGTATACAAATTTTAATATCACACGAAGTCATTAAAAATATGATTAAATTTTATATACTACCTTTTTGAAGGACCAGCTACGCAGACGCTCAAAAATTATCTTCTAATAAACAACGCGAAATAGAATCGTTGGGATTGACAAATGATGACCTAAAAAAACAGTTAAATACGTATAAACTGGATTTTGATTTGATTGAAGAAGAAATGAAAAAAATGGGTATGACGGATTCATGTAGAAAAAATTTTAAGACTGAATTAGAGACCATGCGCTCAGAAAATAAACAATTTCGTGACAAAATAGAAGAGTACAAAACGGTAAAAATATTCTTTAGTATTTTTTAAAACCAGTAGTTATCATTTTTTTTTTAATTATTACTCGAAAAGTTCTGCTTCTTGCACGTCTATGTGCTTCTCAGACTCTTTTGAAATGAGTGCCTAAAATGGTTGTTTTTTACACGTCAGCCTCTCGTATAAGGCCCATTACACAGAAAAAGAAACAGTACACAAATATAGTATTTAACATGGTTTACTGTATCTATATATACAAAGAACCGATATAGGGAACAAGATTTTCTCGTATATACATATAACAACCCATGTTAAATCGTATATCTCTGTGCTGTTCCTTTTACGGTGTAATGGGCCTAAGAGACTGTCCGCACACTGTGCCTTATAAAAAAAATCGGTGTCCGAAATCTAGCATACTCGGGACCACCCATGGTAGAAGTTCAACATTTTAATCTTCTGCCATGGATTACAAGTATGCTAGATTGCGGATAACGATTTTTTTACGAAGCACACAAAGCATAGATCATAAGGCCCAGTGTGTAGCCAGTCTTTAAGAAGAGGTGTTTTAATAACTTGTGTGATTGTCGTCTGAGCTTAGCGAGAATATTGTGCTCGTTAAAAAAAAATACTTGCTTCTTGCACTAGTTTCACGATATACTATATTGGGTGAGTGCACGGGCTTTGGAGAACTGATTTTGATGGAACATTGCGAGTTACCAGATATATGATACTTAAAATGATGCTTAGTATCCGCGTTTGATACTAAACAATTCTTGTTTGTTATTTTAGTAAAAAAATATCTTTTTTGTCGATCATTTATCTGCAAATATTCGTTGTATTTTTCACAATTATAAACACTCAAATTGAAGTAGCGTAAGTTAATGGCAAAACATTTTTCTTGGACCGACTTTGTAAGTTTATAACTATAATGTAAGTCGAGGTAATTCGGCGGAATTTTTTTTCGTATACTTCAGCAAGCATGTTTAGAAGTAACGGTTAAAGGGACATTAAAAATAGTACATCTTTTATGAAGAAATAATTTGAGAATGCTCTAGAAGTGATATTGCAGCCAAATTGTAAAAAGAGTTTTTTCTCGTTTTTTAAAGTGATAATATACAAAATCTATAAATATATTTAAAAATACAATTTATCTTTAGCTAGATAAAAATTCCAGACACTTCCAAAATGAAATTAGTCTTACTGTAAGAGCTAAATAAAATAATTGGCTACAATTCCCTTAGAAAGTGTGGTTATAAATACGGTCATTTTTCGAATTAATTATCTGGTAAACAAATGAAAATAATTCGGAAAATTTCGGGATAATTGATAACTCAAATTTTTTAAATTTGCTTATACTCATGACTAATTAAGCTTTCCCAGAAAGTGAGGCACAGGAAATAGCTGAATTAGATCTATGGCCTAATTACCTCGGGTTACCTTATGTATAAAATAAATATTTTTCTACAAATTAAACTTAAATTAAAGTTCGTTTTTTTTTTTAATTTTTATAATATTTTTTGTTGTGTTTGAAAAGTGTATTTACAGAGTTATGATTGCTCAATGACGCAAATGATTACGTTCATATATTCAGAAACAGGGCTCGTTAAAATGAATTACGGATTCACGAGCTTCATTTCTATAGATATATTGGAAATTAAATCGTTGTGTGTGTGTGTGTGTTTGTGTGCACGCGTAAACTAAATTACTATTGCACACTCAGTGCGCAAAGTAAATTACTTTGCACACTCAGTGCGCAAAGCACTTTGCACGCGGCGAGTTAAAAATGCAAGACACCCACACTCCGTAAGCTACATAGACATAGAAAATCGATTTGCGCACACGTTTAGAAAAATTATATACGGAATTATATACGCATAAAATAATATACTCGTGCGAACTTGTTGGGTAATAAACTATTTCAATGAATTTTTCTCATATTGCAAGGTGAGAAATTATAATATATATAACGTGAAACAAGTCGTATTTCAAGTAACAGGAACAAATTTTTTAGCAAAATTTCAGTACTTATTTATAAAATAGTTATCGTCAATTTGAAAAACGATTCAACAAATTATCACTCTTTCTGTTTTCGCTCTCATTGTAATTTGGAAAGGCTCATTTTCATGTGGTAAACTTTCATTATAGGAGGTATCGTTGGACGAATGGAAATATTTTTAAAACCTGGAAAGTTACAAGAATAGTTTAACTTAATTGAACGAATGCATGTCAGATTTGTACAAACCTTGATAAATAATTAACTTTATGGGTTTTAAACATGTTTTAATTGGTTCCATGTTACTTCCTAATGATATTTCGCAAAGATGAAAATGAGTGTTTCCAAATTAATATCGGAGCGAAAATAAAAAAGATAGTGATGATTTGTTGAATCATTTTTTAAATTGATTGACAATATTTATTTTATAAGTTTTGAAAATTATTTTCCGTCATTCGAAATACTTGTCTATTAACTATATCGTTCTTTGTATGTATCGACCTATAATACCAATAGAAACTTTCAATCTTAAAATACGTTTTCCAATAGTCGTGAACTCTCCTTAACAATTTCATAACTAAATGTAATTCAAAATTTTTTATATTTTGCAAATATTCGACTATTGTTAAAATTATTTTTATACTTATTGATATCCTTATTTTAGAAAATCGACGAATTGAAGGCTTCTAAACAAGATTTTCAAAAAGAAATTGCCAATAAAAATGAAATGGTATGTAAAGATAATATAGATTTAGTAATATAGCATAGAAAAATTATTTTTTAATAATTTTTGTATTTTTCAGATAGAAAACCTACATCATCATAATCTTTTCCACGAAAAAATCTATAAAGAAGAAATATCAAAATTAAAAGCAAATAATCTAAAATTGATGGTAATTTTTGATGATTCTAATGATACGGCATTTATTTCTAATTTTGTAATTTTTTGTTTGCTTTTAGAATAGAAATGAAACTTTAGTATTGAAAAGACGTCGTATGGAACCAAATTTATGTTTATCACAACAACGTGAGGTATTAAATAATAATTTTTAACATATGCACGAAAAATACGCCTTTTTCCATGCCTGTATAAGGTGGATGGGAAGTTGAGTTTTTCGAGCGTTCCGGAGAAGCGAGAAAAAGAAAAGAAAAAGCATTAGCATCATCTTTTTCATTCTCGCTAGAAAAAGCCAACTTTCTTCCCTTGTTGCACAATGTACTATTTGATCCATTGACCAATTACATGCATTTATAATTATCAATCTATTTTTGATAGAGTAAATTTATAACTTTATTGAATATATTATTAAATAGTAATAAAATTACAGTTTATTAAGGTGATCTAAATGTTCACAGTTCGTACGCTCAAATATATTAATATTAAAAATGTATTAATTAATTGGTACTAATGATAATTAATTTTGTACCTACTTGTAATTTTAATGTAATAACGTAAATATATTACAATTTTTTTTAGTTAGAATTAAAAAAAAATGATTATAAAAGCCAAGAAGTTTCACATAATTTAGCTAGAAGATGCAGTGTAAAGACAGAGCAATATTCTGATTGGCACAATTCTCTGGTATTTATATAATAAGTACATAATATATAGTTACATTTTAAAAATCATGAATAAAGACATTTTTGAAGGTAAATTTTTTATTCAGAATTCTTGCGACCATCCTCATCACCATTGCAAAAGAAAAGAAGATACAAGAGATGTTGATATAAAAAAACTAACAACAAATATAGAAGAACTTCAAAATGAACTGTCCTCAAAAAATACTGCTTTATCCAGATTTGAATGTAAATTGGCAGAGACTGAAGCAAAATTAAGTGATATTGAACCTAAATTCAAAACATTATTAGCTAAACATGATACCTCTGAACGCAGTGTGAGTATTAATAATAATTTTTAGAGGAAGAAATTTCTTTCTTCATGATTCTGAGGCCTACTAGGTAGGACCCTATCAAGGGTGGATGTGTGCGAGTCAGGGGTGCGCGCCATATGGCGCACCCCGGCGGTCTAGAGGTTAAAAAAAAACGTCATCCTTTTTTAAAGAATATATTTTTCACTTGCGATTTACATTTGTTAAATAAAATTAAAGTATCGCTCCAAAAGTAAAATTGTAAATACTAACAATTTTAAATAATGCAAAAGAAATTTTTTTCTCTATCACCTCATCATGCGAGCCATTTGATTTTCGATACGTTTGAAAAGCAGTGTTTTCCTCTGTAGTTGCAGCGTCAGAAGGACGAAATAATGCTCCTGGAAAGGAAGGTGACTTGTCTCACGCAGAAACAGCAAAGTTGCTTGGAAAAGAACCACGACTTACTACGTCAGAACAAGGCCCTTGAGGAGCACAACGACAAATGCATGGCCGAGGTAAGTCTAAATGTATAGCCAAGTCTAAATTATAAACCTGAGACTTAAATCAAAAATATTACTTCTTTACACCACCGTCAATCTCATTTTTGAAACTAATCATCTAATCGACTCGTCTCTGTTTCTCCAGCTGGAGGACATAGCTCAGCAGCTGGATGATCTTCAGACGGCGCTGAACGAGCTGCGAGTCGAGTGCGACGCCAAGTCGCGGTCGCTCGAAGGTGTGTCCGTGGAGCTGGCGCGCATGAAGGTGAGCCGCACCGAGGTCTGCCAGGAGTCGAAGCATGTGCTCGAGTGGGTGCGTATCTGGATGCGCGAACAGAAACATGCAACCGGTCGGCTTCTCGAGCGGCTGCGAGCCAAGCAACAGCAGCTGCTACGCCTCAGCGCTGAGAAGAAAAGGCTCAAGCGTCAGAGCAAGGTGCTCGCGAGGAGACGACGCAGGATGTCGACCGTCAAGCAGACTACGACTGCTCTCGTCCTCAATGGTTCTGCAGAGAAATTTCAGCGGATGTACAAGTACTCGGCTAAGCGAAGGGACAGCATGGTGGAGAACGGCTTTCATTCGTCGCGATCGCGGCAGGAGTCGAAGGCATTTTTTTCTTACTTTACACGGGTGAGCATTAATTTCATTTTTCTGCTACTACTGCCGCGATTCTCTAGCCTGAGACGCCGGTATGCCATATTAAAAGTTTTAATTTTCTTATTGTAAAAGCAAGTTTTTTTTCGTGTCAAGTAGACGAGTTTTTTTGATTAATAAACAATTGAATTTAAAATTAAAAGGTGGACGTTGAAACGTTATCTTTAACTTTGAATAATACAAACATTTTTGAATAATACAAAAGTTTTCCGCAGTGACGACTTTAAATTTACTTGATTTTTAGGAATGCAGAGAGGGACCAAACCGAACAATAAGTGAAATTAAAAGTAAAGGAAATAAAACATTTATTCCTAGTGCACAGTACTTCTCAGAACAATTACCAGAAACGCCTGCAGACATCGTTCCAGTTGAAAGAAAAACTAGCGAAGACACTGTCGATAACGGATATCAGACTTCGAGCAGCAAATGAAAATTTTATAAGCGTATATTTTTTGTAATCACATATATCTTGTAATGCAATTTAGATTTTTATAGACAAGTAAGGTACTTTAGTACTTGATAATGGCGTTTTAGAAGTATCGTATTATTACACGTATAAATTATATAAAATTGACTATACACGATATTTATGTAATTATATTTGTAATTATATTTTTTATGAGTGAATATAACATAGTTTTCTATAAAAAGTTACATTCGTGTTCGGAATTTTATAATGTAAACAATTTCTCATAATTTTCCATACCACACTTTTTTATTTTCAGTATTAAGTTATACTTGGGAATGCACACTGAACGTACAAGTTCTAATTTTTGAATATACAAAGACCAAAACATTTCAAGTAGTTTGTCGCACTCGGAAAAATTAAATATCATATCGCTATCCGGTGGTTTCTACAATATTACAAAAATACATTTATAAGATTTATACAAATAAATGATTCGTGTATAACTAACCAAATAAGCATGAAGTTCAACACCATCTTTGAAAAAAGTGTAAGTTTCGTATTTTGAACGCCAAGGAGTAGAAAGGAAAAATCTATGAGTTAAATAAAATAAACCTAATATGGAGGATACTCCTTTACTAGAAAAATTATTATCTCTGAAATATATTATTTAATATGGTAATTATCTATAAAAATTATTTAAAAATATTTATATTATAATTTAAAAAAAACAACAAAAAAAACCGGAAATGCATTTATACTTTCAACATACCTCATGTATTTAAAAATTTCCCAAGCAAAGCTCAAAAACACTTTTCTACCCTTACCCTTGAATATTCCATTGTCGGGTAATTTTTGTTCTGAAATTAAATAATTAAAAATCGAAAGCTTTTTTCAACGTATATTAATTAATGTTTTTAATATACAATTGTACCAATAATAAATTTAATTGCATTTTTATCAAACAAATGCTGTCTCATACACTTCATATCTTGAATCGTAATGATTTCCCAAGTACACAACATCGGTTTGAGAGCGACATCGTCATATTGTTTGTGTGTCGGATGATCCGGTGATGGCCAGGGTCCGCAAAGGTCATTATAATCCACAGTATATTGTATGTTAGGTTCAGATGTCGATTTTCTCGGAGATATCGTATGTCTTTTAACCAAATTGCACTCTGACAAGAAGGTCCTCTTGACGTCCACTATGCCATCATTAACGAATTCGAGCGACTCTATGCTGAGATCTCGAACGGCCTTTTTCACGATTGGTTCTGCACAGCAAGTTTTTTTGGACATTGTTGACGAAAACGATGGACAATTGCACTTTTTAAAAAATCATTATAAAGAGTCGCAGATCGAAAGAAACCGTCCGAAGTTGGCCTTGAGAAGAAAAGACATGTAAAATTCAATCAAGCGCGATCGGTTGGTTTTTATATTCACAATTTTTATTTTTTCTCGAATAATCGCTCATAATTTATCCTGATTTTTTTTATCGATAAAATTAATATACAATATATTTTAGAGTAAAAGTGTTATACACGGTATGATGCCTAACAAAGAGAATGCATAATAATTATAGCAGCAGGAATGGCCTCTACTATTTTACAAGATTTGCGTGCCAAAAATTTGTTTAATATTACCATATATACGTGTATACATGTATGTATGTATGTGCATATACATATATACATGTATATGAAGGTGTATAGTTATTCTGTTGTTATTATTATCGTTATTATTATTACTTATTACACAAATCATATCACCTATATGATTTATCGTATCGTGTATTTATATATTTATAACGAACACCGCCCAGTTTTTGCTACTAAAATTACAAACGGGAGTTTCGCGTGCGCGCGATTACAGCAGACCTTAACTTTTTTTCTCTCAAAAAAAAAAGAAAAAAAAAGAAAAAAAAGGTGACATCGTCAAATCGCATTGAGGATACGCGTATACGTGATTCTCAATCACACGTGTAATAATTGTTCATGCCGCACATTTCACCTCCTACCACTTTTTGTAGTTTTTTTTCGGTGTATAATCCATTTAAATTCTTTGTGGACACATTTATGATGTATTTACTTTTCTTGATTATGGTACAAATCTGAAATCAAAAGGAAATCATTACCATTAATAACCACGATTGTACCAGTTATTTTGAAAAAAGAAAAACCAAGGTAAAAAGATCATTTTAGTTAGATACTATATAGAAATATTAAAGTTTAGATTGTCAGGGTAATTAAACCTAAGAGAAAATTGCGCCAATTAACTATACGTCATTTTTACAGCAAATGGGAAAAATTCATTTTCATTTTTGTATGAAACGAATTTAACACGAGCAGTTAGATCGCAAACGGGGAATCATACGCATTTTTATACTTACCGCTCGTTTTCTTTTTACTTTATGAAATATATTGAAAGTACAAAATACAAGTACTGATTAAATGTTGTCAGATAACATCTTTCAAACTATAAACAAGAGATCGATAGAAAAAGAGTAAAAACCAGAAAACGGAAATGCAAAGAAAGTGTCTTGACAAATAAAAATTTAATTTCATTTTGGCAAGCTACAAATGAATCAAGGATACAAAATGATTGGTTCTTTTTTCTAAAATATACAATATATCAGGACGGAGAAGAAAAAAAGTAACAATTAGAATAATGAATTTGATCCAATAAAGAATCAATCAACAACAAATATGCCTGTAAGTGTCGAATATAATAGAAATTTTACGTGCATTACTCTTACTATTCATGAACGGACAGCGTAATTAAAAAACTTTTAAAAGGATCCAGCTTGAATACCAATATGCACTTGCATGCACAGACTTTCACGTTTATAAAATCTAAATTACTTGATTCGTTCATCTCGCATAAAACCAGTTACATTGTACAACAAATTCTTCATTCAAGATGAGCATTTTTCCTTAACTTATTTTCTATTCAATATCCTACAGTAGTATAATAATATAATAATAATATAATATTAATAATAATTTTAAAATTAAAAATAATATGTAAAAGCAAGGCTTGCTCGCCTTGAAAATCTGCAATACATTTATAAACGTAATATAATCTGATTAAACTAAACTTTGCGATTCCCTACTTGGCAATACTAATATAAAATGTATTTTTTCGTTTCTTGTCTTTTTCTCATTGTTTTTCTAATATCGTCGGCTGTATCAATTGAGAATTCGGAATCCCAAAGTAGGACATAAATGCGCAGCTATATGCATTCGAAGAATTATTTCATCTGCCGTCACCGTTATTCATTATAAAAATACATGTCAACGGCGTACAGAGAAACACAGCACGATATTTATCGCGAACCTCAAGTTCGAGCCATTTAAAAATTATATTCCAGCCCACTTTCCAGTGATCTCTTCGATTCATTTATGGGAGCATAAATTTAACTACTGCAAAATAGATACCAATTTAGTGTGTGCAACACATACGGATTTGGTTAATCACTTGCAGCAGTTGCCAGTGGCTGGTTTTTGCCCTTCTGCTTCGACTAGTCGGCGCCCTTGTCCACTTGTACTCGCGTTTCCTGCTTGTTCGTTCTTTGGGAGTTTCTTAGCTGAAATAAGGAAAATGAAAATTAGTGCTGTTTATTATGTCTTTCAACGTTAATATTTTCTAATTATATATTCAATACAAACGAGCAATTAACGAAGTTATAAATAATTAAATAAAGTAGGATGGCATTGATTGGAATTAGTGCATTAAAATCTGTGCTTGAATATTGACGTTTTACATGCAATATATTTTGTTTTTAATGAAAGACAGTTACAAAAAAAGCTTTTTATATTTAACACAATTAATTTTGTGTTTTCTATTGAATAAATATTTGTGTACTGAATAGCAGCAACGCTTTAAAATTATTGAATTTAATACAGTAACAGCTTTGAAACAAAAAGTATTAATAAAAAGGATTTCTACAATTTTATCAGAGCTTTAATTCTTAGAAACTAAAAATAATAGATAAAGCACAAATCTTGACTATTATAAAAACTATATCATTCTACCGTTGTGTCGTCTGACATATTAACACTTAAGACTCAATCAGTGATAAAAAAGATATCAGAAGTAATTATTACCAATAGCTAGGAATATATCGTTGACGTTCATCGCTGTTTTTGCGGATGTTTCCATGAAGAGGAGGCCGTTCTCGTCAGCATACGCCTGGGCTTCTTCAAATTCTACTACTCGCTTGTTTCCGAGGTCTGCTTTATTTCCTGCTAGCGCTATCACTATACTCGGGCTGGCCTGCCGTTGCAGTTCCTTCACCCACGTTGTCGCGCGCATAAATGTGTCCTGCATCGTAAATGAACATAATTTTTAATAAATATTCACGTTGTGTTGATAAAACGCTAATAAAAATGTCCGTTTGAATTAAAAAAGTATCGTGTTTTCAAATGTTTTAAGGTTTGTAAGCAAGTAATTTATTATTCATAACATTCAAAACAGTTTTTTGTTAGAACAAAATTTACTATATAATCAATCAATAAATACATTAATAATAAAAATGTACATGCAGGTAGCTATGACTATCTCTATAGGATGTTTATTGCTTCAGACACATTAAGTATGTCTTGAAGTTAACAATAACATATATTACTACTGTATTACTCTGGTAAATAAATAAATAAATTGAAAAGAAAAATAGATTCAATTACAGTATTTAAAATAAATTTCATAAAAATGTGTTTCAAGTAATCTTTGTCAATAAATCAGTAGTATAGAGCAATAAAAGCTTAATATTTTTCAATATTGATCATACAAGTATGAAAATTAAAAAATTAGGAAAAATATTTTCAGAACCAATGTAAAATCATATTAAGCGTTAAAGTAGGATGATCTGATTATTTATTACGTTAATTGTATTATAATGTAATTATTTGTAATGCTTAAATATTTGAACTTATTAAAAGCTTTTAAATCAGCTTTTATTTTTTATTTTACTATCATATTAAAAGCGCTAGCTTAATAATTAAAAATGTAGCAGCATATGTACTGTATCTTTACGAAAAAAAATTGTGACTTTACATGATTGTAAACATTAAGACCATATTTAAGGTAGATACATAAAACTAACCTGATTTGTTATGTCGTATACAACAATAGCAGCCTGTGCACCACGGTAGTACATAGGTGCAAGACTGTGGTAACGTTCCTGTCCTGCAGTATCCCAAATCTCAAACTTCACAGTCGTTTCATCCAAACATACAGTTTGTGTCAAAAATGCAGCTAAAAAAAGAAATAATTTTAGTTTTTATTATATCATATTTAATAATGTACTGAAACATTGCTTTCTTATAATTTTTTTTAATTAAATTTGTATTCAAAGTTGAAAATGGATAAATGATTTGTGAATATCACATGTTTGCGTATACTTAGTTGTTACATTCAAAATAGCAACTCACCTCCAATTGTACTTTCCTGGTACTCATGGAATTGGCCTTTCACAAACCTCAGCACAAGACTGGACTTTCCAACAGCGGATTCACCCAGTAACACCAGTTTGAACTGACATATTTTGCCCTGCGTGCCATTTGGCCTTTGTGCCGTACCCCGGTTAGCCATGGTGACCTGGAATGAAAAGCCACATTGTCGCATTAAAAACCCATCCACAATTACAGAACTCATTCACTCGAGCATTCGCACTAATTAAAATTTTCTCCTCTTTTTCTCTGCTCCCCCCTCCCCCCTCCTGCTCTCTTGTAGGCAATTCGATATGATAAAAGCATCATCATGAGAGTGTATCACTCGCTGCTGCAGCAGATCTAACCAAAAGTCCATTCGACAAGATAACAGTCTATTTATGCTGAAACGGTGCCTCAGATAAGACGGCTTATTTGTGCAGAAGTAGAAAGGCCGTTTTCATAAAAATTCATTCGTTCGCTCGCTCGCTCAGCCGAGATAAAGCAAATCCTCGAGTCGCACTCGGCGGAAAAGCCTGCACTGTCACTGGCGTCGACTTGAGACACACAACACGCTATGGTGGCCGAGAGAGAGAGAGAGTGATAGACACACCTCTCTCTCTCTCCTCTCTCGGAAAAACTATTACGCACCAGGGTAAATGAAAACGACGACGATGACGGCGTCGCTAATGTGACAAAGTAGAGACAAACGTGCGCGGACCGCTAATCCCCGTAATTACATTAGCGGAGCTCTAGCTCGCGCACCCGCGCCCGCGCGTGTATATTTACAAAACACACCGCGCGCTCGCAAATCCTTCCCGAGAGGCGGAATCACGCGCACTCGACGGCTCTTACCTACCTAATACACATATCTCACTCACTCTTTCTCTCTCTCTCTCTC
>JAPYZP010000631.1:0-22393 GCA_030522985.1 Torymus sinensis | reverse complement strand
GTGTTTCGGTGTTTATGCTAATCAAGTATATTGAAAATATAAATTTTATTCTAAAGCTACAGAGAAGTTCTCATGTAAATTGCAATTCCGGATGGAAAAAGATTTTTCCATACCTAGCGGGCCTACACGATAGTTGGCCGATACAAGTATTACATCTTTGTCCATCAAATACTTGGCGCCATACAAATCGGTCGATCCGTGGGTAAAAGCGCCCCCGTAAATCCAAAACAGAACAGGCAAAGGCGAACTGTCGCCTTCGCGCTCGGGCACATATACGTTCAAGTAGAGGCAGTCCTCGGCGCCTATCACCCGATCACCCGGTATGTAGTCCGGTCTGTGGTTGTACTGCAGGCACGGGTGGGACAACTTCGTTGCTTGGATATCGCCGAGCCATGGCGTTATCGGCCGTGGAGCCTGTTCGTTTTTCAATAAGTTATTTTTTATTCCAAGAAATAATTGCGAATGTAATATCGCGAATGCGAATAAATAGAATCTAGATTGACATCTCACATTCTATAAGGGAATGTTAAATAGCAACACAATTTCTGTCTTATCGGTGCTATACATTTTATTTAATATATTGATTTTTAAGCAATCTTTTATATAAAAACAAGATCTCGAAGGGAGATGTGACTATGAACATAAAAAGAAAAAAAAAAAGATTTCGAAAAAGTTCGTTTATACAAAATGTACACTAAGAATGTTTTGGTTTGAAAAATGTAAGTGACATTGATATTTTATTTTTCTAGTATAAAAATCTTATGGAAAATATTTTTCGACTACTCGAAAAATGTTGTGACTATATAGGAGAGTGTGGAGACCCGTATCATACAGTATGGTTCAAACTTTTAAATATATTTTTGAATATAGAAATATGAAAAAGCCGTAACATTAGACCTTTCAAAAAATTCCAATTCTTAATATTCTTAATTTAATTTTTCGATCTGGAAACATTCAATCTTGGCAAGTCTTAAAAATGTGAAATGTAACTACAGAAAACGAGTTTTCATTTGTTTTATCAGAATTTTAAAAATATCTACTCATTCCATAAGTAATTAGGATATTTTAAAACTGAGCAACGAAAATGCAACTAAAATATACACAAAATCGAACTGTGAATTTAACTGTGACGGGTGGATGCACGCACATGAAAGAACGAGAAATAAGCAATAAGGCGTCCGATTATTACAATATGACGCCGATTAGCAGAAATCCGAGCCGCGGCTCGGGCGGTGGCGGTTAAACTTCTTTTAATACTTTATTTGCTCTTTTATATTTGTATATTTTTGATGATATAATTTTCACAGTTTTACATAGTTGTTGAATGTCATCTCTCGTGAAATATAGCATAAACTATCTTGGTAAATTCTTTAGAATACTACAGTAATGTTTGCATCGATGCTTTATTCATGTAAGGAAAAAGAAGGAAAAGATAACACTATCTATCGTGAATGAACATACACAAGATGTAATTTTATAAAACAGTTGATAAAAAGAATGAACAAAACAGACATCATAATCAAACTGACTTCTTCTAGATGTTCGGTCATATACTTGACCCCACCCCTCATCCTTTCAACCCATAGCCGTTCTTTCATTCCAATCTATCCGAACCAATGTTATTCAAGTAATATTGTAAAAGCTTCACCCGACGAGCTATTCTGTTACGAAAAACTTTGTACTAAAACCATATAGATCTTAAACGTGCTAACGTGCACACCTACCTCGTTACCCACAATACAGACATACCAGGACACTAAATTTATAAATTCAGTTTAATTATATCTGTAAACTCAGTGTCATATAACTTGTAATTATATTTTATTCAACTTTATCTTTTGTGCCTCAAAATAATAAGCTATTATGTTTACTTATTTTGGTTTGAATTAAAATATTTCTTTTAAGTTTATAATGACAAAAATTGACTGTATATATGCAAAAATTGTTCATTTATTACAATAAACTGCATTTAGTTCCTAAACCAAAACAACGACATCTTCCACAAATAATTATCTTCGTGCGGAAAGATTATAAAATCAAACGTACCTTAAATCGGAGCTTTCCAACCGGCGGCAACGCGAAAGGAATACCCTCGTAAACTTGATACTGCCTTCCATAGTGAGATACCTTATAGTATCCGCGGATGCCACCGAGAGGTGTCTTGACTCTCGGTATATCATCGTCCGATCGGGCGAGGCACGACAGCGCTGCTATCAAGAATAAAACGCTCGCCGGCCTGATCATCTTGGTTCGTCTGAAATCACTCGGCTACTGCGACGCTGGTAGCTACATTTGGACCGAGCTCAACAGACGGGATTCCAATCAAAAAAGGCACTGATAAGCCCGCTTCTGATGATCAATCTAGTAAGGATTTCATGCATGCGCTGCATTTCGCTCGTACTTATACAAGATAATATTAATACTTTGTAAGATACCTTTTTATATAGGTATATTGTTTATTTATGCTTGGGAATCATTTTATTTATTATATGATATTATATCTATATTAATTATTTTCGATTTCGATTTTAGAACATGACACATCCACCAATTTTTGTTTTATTTAACACAAAATATATCGGATAAGGATTTGAATCTGTATAAATTTTAGGATAAATATATTTTTTTAATATATTAAAAAAATAAAAATTTTAATTGTAATAATGGTTGCTGCATTTTAAACTGTACTTTAGTCAATCACTTCAAGTCAACAATTTTTTTAAATTTATTATAACAAAAATTAACCCACATACGTATACACTAATTCTGTGGCCCCGAGGCATAACGACATAAGTCCATTTTTTTGAAAATCGGGAAAATCTTGGATTTGGTATCTTTAAATGGGTCTCATTCATTTAAGAATGTCAGTAGTAGCTAAAACATTTCCCTAAAGCTACGATGATATACGGAAAACGTAACAACATAAGTCCATTTTTCAAATTTAGTGTGCGGCATAACAACATAAGTCCAGCAGTAATTTATTTTAAAATATACTTATACAATAACTAGATAAAATTAATAATTTTACAACCGTCAAGTGCATAAACTTGAGAATTTTGAAAATTAGTTCATAATACCTGTTCTTTTACGAAATAAAAAAATGCTTTTTATTTATCGTGAATTCAAGTTGTATTCAAGTTGAATTAATTTTAACATAATTATTCATTGATTAATTGTTAATTTTGATTGGAATTCATAATTAAGTTAACGAAAATGATCGAAAAATAAACGAGAACAAGACTATTACATAAGTCCAATTTCCCGACATAACATACTTTTTTGAGTTTTCACGAAGGAGAAAATGCATAACCTGGTCATACCACCGTGTAAATATTTGTTTTAAATGTGTTAATTGATTAATACAGTATCAACTCTTTGATTCCGATCTTACGAATAAGTTTGAATATTGAAACCCATTTTTCTCAGAAACGTAAAAAGTGGACTTATGTCCTTATGCCTCGAAGCCACAGAATTTATGATACATTTTGCTACTATAGAAAGAAACAAAACACGCACAAAATTATGTTATCTTGCAGGAATGTAAAAAATAGCCTTATTATAGCCTTATTAAAACACCCATTACACATAGGCGGATGGTATATTAAGGTACTTTTTATTAAATATTAAATACCTATTAAAGAAAGAAGCAAATATTTCAAAACAATTGGAATGTCATTAATCATAATCAGTGTTTTTATTCTTTCTAAACGTTTTTGAAATGTTACAATGATGAGGTTAGTTCTTACATATTAGGAAGCATCCAATAAGATTGCATCCCTTTAAGGCGAGTAGTTATATATTCATATACGTATTTATTTAATATTTGGCTTCACTTTCCGTACTAATCGTAGCCGTCTTTTTTAAAGCTACTTAATTGTTGTGTAGATAAGTTTTTGCTGATCGTGTATGCTTGTTTATTCCTAAAAGAGTAGTGTTTCGAAATGACAGAATAATAGTCATATATGATATCACTGCCTCAACTAAAAATCACCAAGGCCGAAAGAGAGCCGTGCGTTAAAAAACACGTTAGTCCTCCTCTGATATATAAATATACATTCAAATTTCAAATTCAAATTGAACGCGTTCTGCGCATGCGTGTGAAATTCAAATTTAACCACTAGAGGCGCTGGCGATGTTTGGCGGGAAATAAATAACAAACGGCGGGTAACAGTCGCGCGGTTGCGGGTTGCGGCGTCAATCGCCATCCGGCGACGACATGTTGTTCGGTTGTAGCCTCCACATGAGCACATTGAACAGTCTATAGGGTGTCCCTTACCGCATAGCGGTAGGTTATGTGTAGTAAAAAAGCAAAAGACTGTCCTAGCGTTGTACCTACACTGTTTATTTCGAGAAATACGCAAAGGCCTCGATCAGAAGGAGTGAAACGGCATTCTACAGATTCTTAGCAATGGGCATCCGAGGATGCTGTGAAAAGGGAGAGGAGTAGCGTCGGTGTTATTGAATTCTCGTGACGGAGTTTACTAAGCGTTCCGACGAACAAAGACAAAAGATGGACCTGCCCGCTACACAGGCTATCGATGAAGATGAGATTGCCCCTACGCAAAAGTTGCCCACAGATGAAAACGATGAAAAATCTTTGGTAATATGAATTCTTCATTTTATTACTTCTATAAAAAAATATTCTAAAAATTAAGGCAATAATTTTTGTGATGTTTTCGTGATCATTATTAATGCTCAGGTGGGGGCACTGCACATAGACAACCAGTCGTACTCTATTTTTCCTGGCATTACAACGATTGGAAGGCATCCTGCGTGCAAGATCAACCTTAAGCATGAGGTATATTCTATTATTTTTTAAGGACATGTACAATTTATTATTATTCTTTTTATTATTATTCCGCATCAGTTAATTTTGAGTATACCTTAGAAGTAGGTAAAATTCCTAATTATATCTGGTAAATATTATATTATTGTGTATTATAGTTCTTCTTTGGTATTTTGTGATCCTTTCTTAAGTTTATTTTCATTGAAATTTATGTTACGCCAAAACTTTTTCTCTCCTAAATTATCATTGTATTCTATAGAAAATTTATTCGGTCCAGAAATATGTAAATAATTGAGCTCTTTTTTCGTTGGGTTTACTTCCGGCCATTCAACTCCAAAATCAGGCACACTGCAAAATTAACACATATATTCAATATTACTTCTAAATGAATATATATATATTCGTATACGAAAAATAGTGTCATTTATAACTTTTAATTACCCTTTTGTTGCAACTGAAACCCAGAAATTTAACAAATCTTTCTGCATTGCCCGATCTTCTTCTGTTGTCCTTGGATTGATAAAAGGTGTTTCAATGACAAGATAAGCATCATCAGCATGGCTTACACCTAAGAGTTAAAAAATTAATCACATAAATAAGCAGTTACCATTTACAGTATTAAATATACAATAAAAAATATTAAATGATGTTTAATAAGCAACTTTAGTATAAATAATTTCTCCAATAAAAATTGTAAAGTCTATTACTTTAAAATGACTATACCTATTTACACAGAAAAGGAACTTTAATCAATTGAAAATCCTTAATTAAATACTTATAAAAAACTTAAAGGACTTCAAATTTACCAAAGTTTTCTTTTGTTCCACTCATTACATCACTCAAACTTTGAGCAGCTCTGTAACTATAATAGTAAAACCATACAGGGCTTTCATTTGATTTGGCTTGCATTCTAGCTGCCTTTTCTGCATCAACAACAAATAATCTGTCTCCAACCATTAATGTTAGCAGTTTAGTAGATAATCTATCAATAGGCTTTAGTCCTAAATAGTGTTTCTTAATTTTATCAGCAATTTTCCTATGTTCATCTTTGGATAGTGTATAATTATAATCTAGTAAATAAGGAGCTACCAAATCCCAGTTATCATCTAAATGTTTCAAGTGCTGTTTATTTGTTATGAATTCTGTAAATATGATTAATAAATTCTTCTTATTTGTGACTTTTTGTTGATATAATAATTTCTAATCATAAATACTTACCAGCGACAGGATAAAGACCTTCTTCACTAACTACACCAGTGATCCAAGGAATATCTTGTACATCTCCATTTGCAATAATTTCAGCTGGTGATTTGTTGATAAAATATTCTTTATTGGTTTTCTCCACAACTGGCCCAAATGGAGTATAAGGATTATATAGCCAAGGCTGAAAGATTCAAAATTTTTATACTTCTATTTTCTTTCCATCATTTATATCTTAACTCAATTAAATTAATTTTGATATATCAACAAAATACTTACCAATATCTTTCAGGTTTAATAATTTACAGTATTTAATATACTAAATATTGTATTTACCATGAATTCTTCTGTAGCTTGAACTAAAGGTCTAGCTGGTCGATGTTTTAAACATTGAATCATTTCCATTGTATTATCTGTTGGGCAACCCATTAAAGCTCCTAATTTTTTGGCTCTTTCTAATGGTTTTTCAGTTTGTGCCCAACAAAGTAATGCAGTACCACTAAATGATATACCATTTTGAAAAAGACCTGTACTAAGTGGAGAAAGATAGTGATAATGTACACTAGCTCCTCCAGCACTAAGGCCAGTGAGTGTTATTTTTTTTGGATCTCCTTTAAACCATTCAATGTTATCATGTACCCAACGCAAAGCCATACTTTGATCTTTAAGACCCATATTACCAGGTACAACTTCATCTTCAGTACTTAAAAATCCTAGGAATTAAAAATTGTCATTCTAATATTTTACCCTTACTAATGAATACGTTATGTATACAAATATTATAACAATGAAATAATAATAACGTTAATCATTAAAAAATTACCAAGTGATCCTAAACGGTAATTAATTGTTACTAAAATAACATCTTTATCAGCCAAATACTTGGCTCCAAAGACTGTTCCTGTACCGTATTGAAAACATCCACCATGAATCCAAAATAAAACTGGCATAAGGGAAGTATCTGTTTTTCTAACTGGTACATAAATATTTAAGTAAAGACAATCTTCGTTTCCTTCAACTCGTTCATTCTGGACAGCTGGAATATGAGTGTACTGAAGACAAGCATCTGAAACTTTTGTTGCTTGTAATTCTCCTGTCCATGGTGGAATCTTCTTAGGTGCCTTCAAGATAATTTTTTATTACAAATGTAATATAATAACTCCATAATTATTAAGAAAAGAAAATCTCGAATAAAGTGCAATCATTCAATACTTATTTTGAATCCTCAATATTCAAAAGATTTGAACAATAAACATCATCAATTATAATTCTTAAATAAAATAATATTATAATTTTAGTATTTATAATATTCATTTCCTAATGTATTTATAACAAATTTAACAAGAGTTGAATAAGTTAAAAATATTGAATAATGTTATAGAAAAATGTTAATTGATAAAAATTTATTAAAAATTATTTTGTATAACATTTTAAAACTTTAACAAACCTACTTGGAATCTTAATTTTCCTACAGGTGGAAGTGCATAAGGAATTCCTTCATATGCTTCATATAATCTGCCATTTTCAGATGTCTTATAATATCCTCTAATTTCCCCTAGAGAAGTTTTTATTTTAGGATTATCTTCTGTACAATTTATAATAAGAAAATTTACTAACAGAAGTACATAACTTAGCCACAGCATCTTGTTATGAAGCTGGCTACAGACTAATCATGCTCGGAGATTGTATATTGGCAAATGATCCTCTTCCCCCCCTCATGACCTCTATATCTCACTGCCTACAATTCTTTGTACACACTATAGGAACATAAGTCCTCTCATAGTCAATGTCTGACAAGATATGTTATCTAACATTCAAATATAGTTATAGTGATCTAGTATTCAAATATAGTTATAGTGATCTAGTATCCTCGTATGTAAATATCTCAGTATTTAATGCATTAAAATGCATATCATTGTAGAACTTCTTGAATGTCATATTAATCATTTGAAAATACTACTCTATGCAAATCACATACACAGGCATGCACGCACAAACGCACATATACTAAGTAAAACTATATTATATAAAAATTAAATTAAAATTGTGTCATCCTTGTATTTTTTGTTACAGTATCAATATACTATAAGATAATATTCTATGTTCTTGGTTTGGAATTTATTTCATACTCTTATATATAAAACTTTTGTAATAAAAAATATACTTTTACTGAAAATTAATGCAAACAAAAATTTATAGTTTTTTGAAATTATACTTTTTTTATTATTCCCAAGTATGTATTTACTCACAACTTTTTAATCTTGTAGACTGTATCAATAAGACATGCTGAAATCGAAGCACAATCTGCCAATGGTACCATTTTCATACGAGATCTCAACTCATCAAATAAAACAAGAATTAATAGAGTAAATATCAATTGAAAATAGAATCAGAAAATTTATTTATTTAATAATTGTAAATTAATTTAATTATTCAAATTTTAGGTAAAGTTAATTCCCAATTCTTCCTACCAATTTAAAGATGGAGATGAATTGATTTTTGGTAAAGTTGTTGCTAGATTTAAATTGTATCAACCACTAGAAGATTCATTGATATCATGCACACCTCAGGTTAACAAGAAAAATTGTCCAATTATTCCTAGTACACCAGATTCTTCTTTGGTATGTATTTATTTGAAATCAATATGAAAAGGCAGAATGATTATTAAAAGTATTGTTTTTATTTTTATTTGAGAAAACGAAATATATATTTAAGGAAAAATGTATTTTAAGTTTATGAATGAAAATTAAAACTTCTATAAGAAATTTCTTTATTCTAGATATGTACATAAATTACTTTAAGTATTTGAAATTATCATCAATGTTTTGAATAACATTCAAGCCTTATATAAATACAATTTCAATAAATATTACTATAAAACATAGACAGAATGTCACACGTTTTACTTTCTACATTAATTTCTACAGAATGCTTCATCAGACTCTGAAAATGATCTTTCTGCAATACCTGGAACACAAGCGGATGAAATCGATACATGTTTTCGACGTCCTAAAATACCTATTAGGACGTCTACAAGTAATGAACAAAAAAGTCCAAGAATTCAACCATTTACTCTAGATGATCTTCCATCACCTTTATCCAAAGATAAAACAAAGCCTGATGACATTTGTGATGCTGAAACTCAAAGATTATCTTCTTTAAATATAAAAGATGACTTTAATAGTAGCATTTATTCGGCTGAAACACAAAAATTGGGAGCTGTAAACAAATCTGATGATTCAGACGAGAATATTTATGACATGGAAACGCAAAGACCCTTTAATCCAGATGAGGATAAGGATGACATTCAGAATCAAGCAACACAGCGATGTGATTATACAGAATCTAGTACAATACGAAAATCAATAAATGATGTATCTATTTATAGTGCTGAAACACAAAAAAATCCACCAATTAATGAATCTGCAGGAAATCTTGAAATACAAAAAGATGATCGTCGAAAATCTGATCATAAAAGAATGTCTATTGATGTGTCAATATACAGTGCTGAAACCCAAAAAGTTACATCTGATGAATGTATTGAGAATCTTGAAACTCAGCAGTTTGAAGTCAAAAGTACTGATAAATTCAAAGTACCTGATTCATCTAAAAGAAAATCTAGTAATAAATCAATCCATGACATTGAAACTCAAAAATGTGTGCCAAATACAACAATTACCGAATCTCTCGAAGACATTGAAACGCAACGGTTTAGTTGTGCAGAGACTGAATTAAACAAGAGAAAAACTTCAAATGAATCACTAGATGATCTTGAAACGCAACGTTTTGATAATTCTACAAATTTCAATACACATTCTATAAGAGAGAATGCTGATAACCAAAAACTAGTTGGAGCCAAAACTAAGAAAAGTATATCTGAATCTTTCGAAGATATTGAAACACAACGGTTTAGCTGTGTAGAGACTGAATTTAGCAAAGCAAAAACCACTAATGAATCTCTGGATGATCTTGAAACGCAACGATTTGATAATTCTAGAAATTCTAGTAGACGTTCTGTAAAAAATGATTCTGATAATCAAACACTGGTTGAAGCTAAAACACAGAAAA
Source organism: Torymus sinensis (assembly GCA_030522985.1). NCBI lineage: Eukaryota > Metazoa > Arthropoda > Insecta > Hymenoptera > Torymidae > Torymus > Torymus sinensis. The sequence continues at coordinate 12,339 of JAPYZP010000631.1, read as the reverse complement.
GAATATCTGAATCTCTCGAAGATATTGAAACACAACGATTTAGTTATGTAGAGACTGAGTTCAGCCAAGCAAAAACTACTAATGAATCTCTGCATAATCTTGCAACGCAACCTTTGGATAATTTTACAAATTTCAATATAAATTCTGTTAAAGAGAATGCTACTAACCAAACACTTGTTGAAGGTAAAACACACCAAAAAATATCCGAAACATCAAATGATAAATCTTTAGATAACTTAAAGACTCGGCAATATATTAAAGAATATGCAAATACGGTTATCAATGAATCTACTGAAAATGTTGAATCTCATAAGCTTGATAACCAAAACTCTAGCTCATTATTTTCTGCGGAAAATATGAAAACATTGTCATGCATCGAAGATAAATTATCATTAAATACGAGTGTTCAAAAATTAAATCGTCAAAACCCTGAATTACATTCCTATGACTCTGGTTTTCGTTCGTCAGAACATGAGAGTGATGGCGAAAAAACAAGTAGTATACTAAGTGAAGACCGTAACTATTCAGATTCGCATACTACAAAATCATCTCAATCCTCTTCTCAACAAAAAAACATATCAATGACTGTAAATGCTTCCGCCGAAAAAAGTAATTCACAAAAAGAATGTCTAGATAGTACTGATCTAAAGCGCAAAGATGGAGTTCATTCTTCGTCATACGATAAACTTAACATTTCGAATAATTGTAAAAATAATGAGCAAGCCGATAATATCGTGGATGAAGATGATGAAGATATGTTCTGCTCACAAAATCTAATAGAAGATTGCCCTTTTGCATTTCTTCCTGATGAATCACAAAATAATGATGATCAGTTAGATACTATGTCCAAACAAATGAATAAGTCTAGTAAAAATGATACCAGAGATATTTTAATTGCATCTACTAATTTTGACAATAAAAATACAAATAAAAATGTGAAAAATTTATCAAAAATGAAACAGGCCATGACATTAACAGAAGATTCAGAAACAGATGAGGAAGGTATTTTTTCCAATAACTCTTGTCAAGAAGCTAGAAGAGAAAAATTAGTTGAAAAAGCTAATGAAGTTGATTCAGAAACAGATGAAGAAGGTATTTTCTTAAATAATACATCCCATAAGGATGATAACAAAAGTTTGAATGAAAATAATAAGAAAAATGATTCAGAAACGGATGAGGAAGGTATTTTTTCAAATCATGCCTCGGAAGAAATTGAGAAGAGAAACACAAACAAACAAAATTATGAAATTCAAAATTCTGATTCAGAAACAGATGAAGAGGGTATTTTTTCAAATTGTGCAGAATTTAAAAACAAAAAGTCTAACAAATCGAATGATAGTCATAACTCAGGCATTAGTGTAAAAAAAGTTTTTTCAAGTGACAGTAATACAAAATTGGATAATAATGACAGTAACATAAATAAATCGATTACAACCAAGATTTCTGTAACGAATCCCGGTAATAAAAATAATCTCAAATCATTAGAGTCAGAAACCAAACGAAAAATTGTACGAAAATCGCCAACACCAGACTCCCAAGACAATATATTTGATAAAAATTATGATGCTGACGAAATCAACAAAAAGGAAACTAACAAAATTCGTAATTCTAATGAAGTCATAGACGAGCTTGCACCCACACAAATTGTTGAAACTGCTACTTTTGAAACTGAAGATATAAATCTTGCAGTAACTCAAACAGCAGATAGTAACAGTTTCTTAAATACATATAAAAATAAAACAAATGACGTTGATGATTTAGCACCCACACAAATTATTAATGTTAATAAGTTGAAAAAAGATGACAACTCGGAAGATGAATTTTTAGCACCAACACAAATTGTAAGTGTACACAAATCATATATCCATAGTACAGAAGAGGACTTAGATCCGACCCAAATTATACCCAGGGGAAATAGTCCTGTGGAAAAACGTATTGAACAATTTGTTGATCTTGACTTAGCACCTACTCAAAAAATAGATACTCAAGACATAATTGATAAGGATGAACCAAGGGCACTGTATCAATCCAAACGACATTTAGAAGAAATAGAAATTGGATGCAATAAAAAATTAAAAAAAGATAAATCTCAGGCTGTAAAAATAGATCTTAATACTACTATGGAAAACAATTTAGATGCAATGTTTGAAGGGGCTGAAGAACATCCAGAGGAAAAAGAAGAAACGTTACTTACTCAACAGTTAGAACATATTTTAGAATCTAGTCAAATTGAAAATAACTCCGAAATAGAATTAAATGCATCTTTACCATCTCCGACGATTGGCACCAGACGAAGAAGTGTTAAAGGAAAAATTCGTCGTAAAGCTGTAATTCTTGATAAAGTAAATTCCTCTATTGAAGCAAAAAAATTAGCCGCTAATCTCAATGATACAATCGAGAGGAATCTTAAAGAAATGTTTGATGATAGTATCAATCCAGAAGAATATGAACCGGAAGAAACTTTGATGACGCAACAGTTGAAGAAAGTTCTTGACTCTCAAGATGATACTCCATCAAATGCCAAAGAAATTGGTACACTTATAAAGTCACAAGATTTTTCTCCAAGCGTGGGAAAAAAGCATAGATTAAGTTTATCGATTAATCTAAATAAAAAGTCAAAATTATCTAACGTGCAATCAGCTTTAGATAAAAGTGAAACTACTTCGCAAAGAAGTAATTCAAATGAAGAATCGCAAGATACCGCGGAATATTTTGCTAATCTTAAATCAAAGAAAAAATATAACGTCTTGGAAGATTCGCAATCAGAAGACGATATGATGAATCGTCAAGTATCTGGCAGTAGCGATAAAGAAGTAATTTACAAACGAGGGACACTAGGTTTCTCCACCGAAGGTAAACCAGTAAGTACAATGCAACGTGTAGCATTTTTAGAAACTAAGGGTAGATCTTTTACAAGCGATAGCCAGTCGGATGTCGAGGAGCTTAATAGTGCCGTAACTAATTTCAAAACTTGCGGTAAGAAACGCTTTAGCTTAAGTTTGTCAAAAAATGTTGATTTAAATTCATCTTTATCCTCAATGAGTGATCAAGAGGTGGACAAAAAGGTATGTAAGGAACAAAAAGAATTAAATCGTAAATCAACACATATATCCACAATCAAAATAGGTAGTGAGTCTCGGTCGGTAAAAAAAATTAATAAAGATAAGATAAACATATGTGATACGGCGATGCCACGTCGTCGTGTACGAGCACCGGGAACTATAGGCTTTACCGATTCCTTGGAGCCAATTGAGTGTGACGAACTCGTCTCAGCCGCCTCAACAGAGAGTGAAGACGCACATATAAAAATACTCAATGAATCTCGGTCGGTAAGAAAAACTAATAAAGACAAAATAAACATTTGTGACCCGGCGAGGTCACGTCGTCGCGTACGAGCACCCGGAATAATAGGCTTTACGGATTCCTTAGAGCCAATTGAGTGTGACGAACTTGTTTCAGCCACATCGACAGAGAGCGAAGACGAACAGTGCAGGCAAAAGGTCTATAAATCTAAAAATATAAGTGTTGTTAGTAATATCAAAGTTGCCACACCCAATACTAGACGTAAAATGGCTAGTGAACCAGACGGAAGCAGTGACATCATTCCTGATAGCGAAGACGAGTTCCTAAAGACCATGCCGGATATCAAAGTTGCAGGTACCTCTGAATGCCCACCAACAGCTTCGCAACTTGCAGCGCCAAGTGACAACGAAGACCCTGATGATGAGATAATATCTATCAAAGATTTTGAAATAAAAGATAAATGGAATGAGCTCGCTCGTAAAAGATACGATATGGTTTCCAGATCCAATCAATCAAATGTGAAAAAAGGTGATTCATCGTTAAATTCAACGGTAGAAGAAATCACTGTCAAAAAAACGAAAATTGATCAAATTATTAAAGAGATTGAGTCAACCGGCAGCAAAAAACGAGTTGATAAAAAAGTAAATCCTGCAACTCATTCTGAGAACGAGCCAGATGGGAAAAGTGATAAGACTACCCCCCGTAGATATTCGAGTAGACAGCGAGTACATCGCGATCAACTAACGCGGGAATCGAGTAGTTTTATTGAAAGCTCTCCAGGATTAGAAATGGACGTTGTAAAGTGTAATTCGGAAACGTCTTTTTCAAATATGAACGATGAAAATAACTCTGATTCAGACAACAGCACGAAATTATTTCCAAAATACATTCCCCCAGAGCCTATCGATATACGTGCTATGTTAGATGGGAAATTTAAAGATGAAGAAAATTCAGACGAAGAATTTGTGGAACTACGTAAAAAATGCGAGAAAATGTTAAATGTGCAGAGTACCTACGCAACACGAAAGCCACAGATTCTCAAGCAGACTGTTAAAAGCAAACAGAAAACCTCCCCTAAGAATGCGAGAATTGCGAAAAAACGTGCGTTAAATAACAGTAATTCTATCAATATTACGCGCAGTAATAGTGGCATAAAGCATGAAAAATCGTCGCCCAAGACTAGAACGGTTGATAAGGATGCCTCTGTTTTACAGGTATCCAGCGACAGTTCAATGAAGCGGACGACGGCGACATCGAGGATGCCGGGTCTGACAATTATTCGGAATAAGAGATCCATGGCCCCTGATGTGGACGACCAGCAAGCGCAAGCGACCAAGCGCACAAAGACCACAGCGAGCGACGATCGTCCCAAGCTTCAGGAACTATCGGTACCTATATCTCCGATAAAAAAACGTTATCTTAAATATATTACACGTACACGCAATCCTGCCACTGATGCTAATAATAAGTCGAATTTTAAACAGGCCACCGAAACCACTTCCCCAACTATGAAGAAAAACAAAACCACCATGGTCCCAAAAACCGTAGACAGTTATGTTGGACGGCAGAAATCCAAGGGTACCAAGACCGACTCGTTAGACGTGCCAGCAATAGGCATCTGTGTCCTAGATAATAAAAAAGAGAGTAGCATTAAGCCAACAAGGGTTGGCTCGAGGACACGGGGTAAAGCAGCAGCAAGCAACAAAAAAATGATTGATTCTGCGATTGCAAGTAATAACTCAAGTAAAGAAAATGTGATTGTTGAGGATTCTGATATTGAAAGCACTCCTCCTAAACCTAAAACTAGAAGAGGTAAGTCTGCCAAAAACCAAACTGATACAGATTCATCAGCAGTGAAAGATAGCAGTACAGAGAATGAAGAAATAAAAATAAGAGGTAGAAGTACTCGCCGTAATCAAAAAAAGAGTGAAACAACTAATCAAGGAAATAAGTCAAATCAAAAAACGATTATTTTAGATTCAGACTCTGAAAATGTAGAGATAGCTGGATCTGTTAATAGACGAGTTAAAAGCACACGATCTAAAGCTGTTCAGAGCTCGGATTCAGGTGATTCAGGTAAAATAAAAAACATTCGAAGCCTGAAAAATAAAGATTCTACTTTGGATGATTCAGAAAATAAACTTAAATCAAAAGATTATTCATCAGGTAAAATACAAAATATCTCCAGTCGAAGTCAGAAAAATAAAGATTCTACCTTGGATGATTCAGAAAATGAACTAAAATCGAAAGAGAAATCGCTCGTTGACAGTTTAAAATCAGAAGAATTAACGACACAATCAAGAGCAATGAGAAACAGAAAAGGTCCCACTAACAAGAGTGTAAATTTAGAACAATCTCAAGTTTCTATTATCAAGCAAAATAAAAGCATACGAGATAAAACTCGAGATACATCTTCAGATTCAGTATTTTCAGAGAGTGGTGATGATAATAAAGTTAGTTCAGCAAAACAAACAAGAAAACGTCCAGCAACTACTACTGTAAGCACCATCAAGGAAAGTTCAGAAGAATCTCAAGAAGTAGCGGAAATCTTAAGTAATCAAGTGAAAGAGGCAGGCAACAGTAGATTACGTAGAGGTCGAACAACAAAGAAAAGCACTGAAAGTAGCTCTGAATATACTCATAACTCCGAGGGTACCAAATCAAATTCAGATAACGTTTTTGAGAAACCAGTCAGTAGACCCAAACGTGCTAGACTTTCCAAATCTGTTAAAAATAGATCAACGTCTGAGCATGATTCAGACGAAAAAAAAGATGAGAAAAGTGAACATTCACGGCATTTATCAGTATTTACAAGAAAAAATACTCCGAGTCCAACGCGTCTTAGAAGGCCCACATCTGTATCTCCGATGAAAAGATCCTTGCACAAAGTACTCTTTACTGGCGAAAAATCGGCGGTTCATCGTAAAATGGTTAAAAACTTAGGTATTTATAATTCAATTTTTATATATGTTATAAATTCTAAATATTTAAAATACTTATTTTCTTAATTTATTTATATACTTTGATTGATTTTTAAAATATCTCTTTTAAATCTCTTAATAGTTTTTTTATAGCCTTTGAATTTTTAATACTTAAATTTATATTTATTTACATTTATATTTTTATAAACTTATAACACTACTTCACACTTGCTTTATTGAACCATTTCAATTTCAAATAAATACTTATTAATCAAAATAAAATTTATTTTAGGTGGTTCTGTAGTTGATGATATAGCGGATTGTTCAATTTTAGTAACTGACAAAGTACTAAGAACATGCAAATTTTTGTGTTGTTTAGCACAAGGCATTCCCATAGTATCTATTAATTGGTTGGATGATAGTAACAAAGTTTCTCATTTTCTTGATTGGCAAGATTATATATTACAAGATCGAAACGCAGAGACCAAATTCAAGTTTAAACTGGCAGAGAGTTTAGAAAAGGCAAAGAAACATAAATTATTCGAAGGTTATACTGTGCTATTAACATCACGCATTAAATTGCCTCCAATATCAGAATTAAAAGGTAAATACAATTTGAGTTCATTGATTTTATGATAACTGAATTTTTGTTAAATGTCAAGAGAGTTTTTATTAGAAACACAGAATTATAATATAGGGGCAATCAGTATTTTATACTTTTTTTACCCTTGTTCAAATTTAACGATAAATTAACGTCCAATAAAAATTAAATACATTTTAAAAATTGCGACATTAAAGTCTGTCCACATAAACGTCAGATGTGTGCCGTGCTGTGCGTTTGTTTCTTCTGGACGTTGTCTCTGATTAATCAATGTTTAAAATCAACCAATGAGATATGAAGTCCACAAGAAATGATCAATAATTTTAAGGATTAGAAAAAAAAATAACTTGAGTATATTTTCGCAATAAAATTAAATATTCATTTTATTAAAAGAATAAAAATATAAATATTTTTTCATAAACTTTTTATTATTATTTGTAAAAATAAAAAACCTCAAGAATAAAATTGTTATATTTCGCAATTAAAATAGTGTGCACGAAAATTATTATCATTATTATTTTGATTTAATTTATACCAGGATAAATGTATAAAAATTATTAAAGTAGTTCATTTCTTTAATTATTTTAAATTGTATTATATTCACAAGATATAAATCTTGAATTAGTTAAAGTTGTGTAAAAGATTATATTTGCAATTTTGTTGATGTTTATTTTTTGTATTTTAAAGTTTAACAATTTCTTTCAGGAATGATTACTTCTAGTGGAGGGAAGCCTCTCGTTAGAGCTCCAGCAAAATGGCCTGAAAAGACCGTCGTTGTGACGATCAAAGAAGATTTACAAAGTGCTAAAAAATTAATTGCTAAAGCTCCAAAATCAATACCAGTTTGTTCCACAGAATTTATTTTAACTGGATTGCTTCGACAAGAAATAAATTTACAAGAATTTACGTTATAAATTTAAACGTGGTTTAATGTTTGTAGAGTTCATATATAATTTATTATAGTTACTTATAAATGTAATCGAGTCTTGTTAATTTATAATTCGAACAAATATGTAAAAATGATTTCGAATCAGTATGAAGTAATATTTTATAATTTAAGACTTAAAATTCATCAAATAGAATGTAAAAGTGCACTTAAAAATATTTTATAAACTGAACGTTTTTTGTATGTATCGTCTTAAATTAATGATTTTACAAGATTTTTGGTTATATTAAACATTTAATATGTAAATATCAGTCTTTGAAATAAAATAATAATTTTTATTCAAAAACCTTTATTGTTAATAAGATTTTAATCTATTTTAAGGGGGTCCCATAGTCGTATCATCACCGGCTGAGTTTCAAACTTATTAAAAATAAAATACGAAGAATCACAAAAAATCAAGACCACACTACTCCGTCGTTTTGAACGTTCTATCGTCTAGTAAAAGTTTGAAGTCGAAATATCAAGTGGTTTTTGCAAAAACTTTGAATGAAACTGATTTTTGTTTGAATTTCGTGATTCTACGTATTTTATTTTTAATAAGCTTTAAACTGTGTGAATTACTCGGTCGGTAATAATAGGACTATGCGACCAAGTTAAAAAATAAATATACTACAAGTAATGTCCTCATTCTTGACTATTACTTACACATGGAACATTTTTTGCTTAGGTGTTTTTGCAGTCGGTTTTTTTTTTTTTTTTTTTTTAATTTTTATGGTTTTGAAATAAAATGCATATGTTTTATCTTTTTAAATACTTTTTATTGTGTCTATCTAAACACATATTTGTTTTAATAATAGGAAACTTTAATTTCAGTCACAACTCATTAAATTAAATCGTGAGAAAATCTTAGAAAAAAGTTTCTAGCAAAACTAATGATGACAATTTACATTTATCTATTCTAATGAGGTTCAATGTTAAGCTAATGATGATTTTAATAGATGATTTGCTGAACTTTAACTAGAAATATATAAATAACGCGATCCTAAAGTGCAGTAACGTCCGACGTGTGAATGCAAAATCAGGATGCGAAAATATGACTCGATTGAGTTATACTAGAATTATTTGGAACAGAGTACAGTTAAAATCGCAAATATTAATATTTAAATGCGTTCATTAATACAAAGAACAGGTGTATGAAATTGAGTTTTAATGTTCCTTGCATCCTATAATAATATTAGTGTATTTGTACTTTGTGTACTAGATGATTTTTAACGTGATGTTCCACTGGGCAAGGAGCAATTCAAAAAACCTGCAACAGATAAAAGAAATAGATTTCAAGTCGTGTAATTAAAAATTACTACCTATTAAAAGTAAAGATATTTTTATTTTATAAGTATATTATTATATAAGCTAAGTAAGAAGATTTTAATAATTTTGAAAATTAAATGAAATTAGTGATTAAATAATATTTGTCTGAAAAGCAAAAAAATCAAAAGATTATTCCTGTAGCTAATGTGGATTTTTGGAAAACCCATTAGGTAACGTCTTATTTTCAAACAAAGAACAAAGAAGAAGGCACAAAGACGCGCGAGAGAAGAAGCGGACTGCGGAGAGTCGCAACGCAAGGCAGCTGCTCTGCTACGCAGCAAAACACAAAGAGAACACTCCGCGCGCACTCGCACACGTATAAGTAGGCGCGCGAACGGCCGATACGAACGTCCGTGACCCAAGTTGTATATATTATAATTCGAAAAGACGCAGTTTCCACCGCCGCCGCTAGCGCCATCTTCGCAGTGAAGCGCAGCCCGTGAAAAAGCTGCGGCGCAAAAAGCAAATAAACAAGGAGAGAAAGGAGCGGCAGCGGCGGCAAGTTTGCTTTTTTCTCCCCCCGCTTCGCGACCTCGAATCGGAGGAACTCCGCGAAGGGGTAAAGAAAAGAGACGAGAACCCACCTGTCTATATATTGTGCGGCGGGAGCGCGTTTACGACTTGCTCTTGCCGTGATCGCGCTTGTGATGAGTGTTCATGAGCTTGGTGAGGAGCTTTCTGGAATGTCCGCAGGGATCGAAGTGGTTGGTGTGCATGTCAGCCTCACGCTTGCTGCGCTGCTTGCCGCTGTGCCCGGCGTAGATGTGCTTGTCGTAATCGTAGTTAAAGTGCTCGTACTCGTCGAAATGGGCTTCCGACATGTTCAGCTCCTTTCTCGCTCTTATCCTCGTCTTACTCAAATCACAGATAAAGTTGACTTATATCGCTCTGAAATTGCGCTTCAGCAATGTCGCTCACTGAAGACAAAAGCAAAGTCGCCTGAGGTGGATCGCTTCCGGAGAACACTTGCGAGTTGAGGGTATCGCAGTCAGTTCAATACTGTTTTGCGGCGCGCACCCGCGCGGCTTTTATAACCGAGGCCGGGCCGCGCATGCGCCCGCGTTCTCGCCCGTCCCTGGATCGCTCGAAGCAGCTAGCGCGCGATTTTCTCTCCCCCTCCTCCCTATCGTCCCTCTCCTTCCTTCTCTCTCGGCAACTGGCTAACGCGCAGTAAGTATATTTCCCGCACGAAACCATCTCTGAACGCCGTTGACCGAGAGAGACACCGACGTCGAAATAATTCGCCCGCACGGAGCAGAGCCGTCGAATCAGCGAATATCCTGGCCAGTCCAACTGCCACGGCGAACCATGAGGACACGGTCCCGCTCTATGCATAGGTACTTAGTTATCAGTCCTCACTAATCAGGTACCTGGAAGCTCATCGGCTACCGGCGAACAAACTCGAAAGATCGGTGTGCGCATGCGCGCTACAGTCTGTTATTGTTTCTGCCTTCTGCGCATACGGCCGGCTGGAAATAAAGCGACGTTTCTAGCGCACCCACGCGAGCTCGTGTGAGTGTATATATACGTGCGACTGCGCGTTATGCCGCTCTTGTGAAGCGGGGAGCCGTTGACAGATACGCGGCGCGTGTGTGTGTGCGTATAAGTATATGCAACGGCGGTTTGTTATTAAAATGAACGATCGAGAAATATATAGAACGCGGAGAGTTCTAAACACCTAGCTGCTATTGGCAGCCACTGCGCTTTGCCACAAAGCTTTATTTTTGCCTTTTTTCCGGCTAGAACCGCCTTGGAACGGTCACGTTTCCGGCATTTTTTGCAATTCGCAGAGTTATACACATCACAGACACACAGACACACACGCACACGTACTCGCAAGAGCGCGAGGAAGATTAACGAGACTGCATTTATTTTTAGTTTGGCGAAAGGTGCGCTCGAGCTTATATACTTGCGATGCTTGTCTGGCTATAATTATGTTTATTTGTTTTACCCCGAATTATATTGTAATTATCGGTTAACGATAACAAAATTAGAATTTAGGCTTCGAGTCATTACGTTCGTCGGTATAGTTTTTTTAATTTATATAATCTTTTCAAAATCACTAATATTCAATGAGCAATCTATCTATCTATAATTTAAAAAACACATGGCTATAAAAACGTATTAACATATCGGAGTTGCTTTGTTCAATGTATAAAGGTTGCGGTAATGGTTCTCGCTTCATCATTAATATTGGTACGTCAAAAACCATATCAAGCACCGCATGCGTTAATCATATAACGTTATACTTAAAGGACACAATGAAAAAGTCCGCTTAAAGGCATGACAGGCTGCTGAAAGAATTCAGTAAGAGTAGATAACCCGATCAGTCTACGGCATAAGTATACGCATGTGCGGATGTACCTCGCACGAGGTACGTCACTATATATATGTACAACGCATCGCGCACGAATTTGTACATGCGGCATTATCTTTCCGTATATAACATCAGCCGAAGGCTATGTATCCGCGGTGGGAAGGTAAAGAGAGAGAGAGAGAGGTCGAACAGAAAAAAGCCGCCGTCGGAGAACCGCTGCTGTATACGTGTACGCGAGTAAGATCACGTTTGTTCTGTGTATAAAACGATCGGAGCATTGTATAGCTATAGTACTTAGTGCTCCAAACGAAATGGAGAGAGGCGATACACATAGATGAAAATATAGTAAGAGAGCAAAAGAGATGCGAACAGGCCCCGTTGCTCCAATATCGAAAAACATGTTTTTTCGGGCACTGCGTAGATATAGTATGCGCCTCCTCACGTCAGGCCGAAACGGGTTTATACAGCCGTTGCCTGCGTTCATTCACACTCTTTCGGTTGAATATTTCGGGCAATTTATCGAAAAATCGATTTTCCCCGCTTTTGGAAAATTTCCGACTTCGTACATATACGCACGCTGAAATAGATAGCAACGGACGCGTATATGTGATATATTATGTATGCATACACGTATGTATGCAGTCCGGAGATAGCGAGGCAATCTCAAAACGTGCAATTCCGCGCTTTACTAGAGTATAAATACAAAATAAAGTCTTGCACAACGGCTCGCTCAAAGTTATTTTGCAATTATCTATAGCGACGCGTTCTCCGCAACTGCGTTGTTTCATTTCATTGGTTTATACATCTTCAAGTCACTTTATCGACTCGCCGCGGTGGCAGAGTTAAATTTATATACCTTTACGCATTCTAAAATACTCTCACTCAGTCCACTCGTTAATATTTCTCATACTTAATTGTATCTTATGCGTGCGGAAAATGCACC